>WTSP01026932.1:0-15165 GCA_025331215.1 Actenoides lindsayi | reverse complement strand
CAGCCAGGCCAGCGCCGCGCAGCCCGCCCGCACCATGGTCGCCGCTGTTCCGGCACTCCCGGGTCCCGTCCCGCCGCCAGGCGCTGCGGCGGCGGCGGCGGCCCCGGCGTCTCGCACCACCCCCGGCTCGGACGCGGCGCCCGCTCATTGGCGCTGCCGCCAGCGCCGAAACCCGGCGCGCCAATCCCGGCGGCCCGCGCGCACCCATTGGGCCACGTCGAGGGAAGCCGGAAGCGGTCACGAGCGGAGGCGCGGTCCCATTGGCTGGGAGCGCGGGGGAGGGGCAACAGGAGGGACGCACGCTGTGACGCCGTACGTACGCGTGCGTGCTAACGTCATACATATGCGCACGCGCGCAACAGCACACTCCCCCGGCCATGAGCCGCGTCTGCTGCGCGCGCGCCCCCTGGCGGCCGAGAAACGCATCGCGGGCAGCGGGCCCCGCCCCCTCCTCCCGTCTCGGTCTCCGTCCGTGCGGGGCTCGGCCTCGGGTCCCGGAGCTTCTTACGGCCGAGCTGCCCCCCCGCTCCCTCCCTGGCAGTCCCGGCCCGGCCGCAGGGGTGGGGCGCTCCGGGGGCAGCCATCCTCGGGGAGCGGGCGCACTCCGGGGGCACAGCCGGAAGGGATCCCAGGCTGCCAAGGTGAGGGCGGGTCCCGCTCCCCGGCCCGCGCTGCACCCACCAGCCTCCGGCTCCGGTCCCGCCTCTCCCCCCGGCTAAACGCGCCGGCCGCGGCAGGGCTGGGGCCTCTGTTTAGGTTTCAGCACTGAGATACGTTTACAACAATTGTTTTGTTTTAAAAAGTCAACATTAAAAAAAAAGTAAATTAGGGCCGTGGTTGAGCAGGCAGCGCTCATCCGGTGCCTGGCCTCCCCACCATGGCACCTGCAGCCTGGCAGCCACTGCCCTCCCACAGCTCCTTGCTGCTCGGGATCCATCCAACCGGCGGCTCCGTCCAGGGTGCTCAGCATCCCCCACCCTCAGTTCATGAACTGGGTGTACCCCTCTGCACCGGTGACGATGACGTCCATCCAGATGCGCATGGCCTCGGCTGAGGGTGCCACCATGTAGTAGAGGCGGTCGTGGGTCTTGACACAGAAGGTGAGCGCAGGGTTGGGGCTCTGGGGAGGAGGAGGAGGGGCTGAGCAACACTGTGCCCCCCTTTGCTCACCCCTCACAACCCAGCACCAGGGTTCTGCCGACAGCACTGTGAGGAACTACTGCCCTTAGGGCCCACAGACCAACTCCAGTAGCATCCCCGGCACAAGCTGCCCCCCGAGCCTCCCGCCTGCATGAGGGAGGGCAAAGACAGGGTATAGCAATACTGCGGGGTCCTAGCAGGCACCAGGGCAGCAGCAGGGCCTAGCTCTCACCTTTGCAGCACTGCGCAGGTGGTCGTAGTAAACCTCTTCGATGGCTTGGAAGTAGATGACGCCCTTCAGCTTTGTCTCATGTTTATCTGTCCGAGAGAGGGAGCCAGTGTCAACCGTGGCGCTGGGGTCAACAGCACGGGGAGGGGGTGGTGGCGTGGGGCAGGGCAGCAGAGGGACTCACCCACGTAGTAGGAAAGAGTGCGCTTCATTCGATCAAAGACAAACCAGCGCTTCTTCCAAGACTTGATCTTGCCGCCCATCTTGACCAGGTAGCCCTTGCACATCTTCTCGGTCAGGATGACGTGGTAGCAGGTGTCCACGCTGTGGCCTGACGATTCTATGTGCAGCCGCAAGTCAAAATCTTCCTTGCGGATGGGGAGGTACCGCGTCAGGGGACGAGCCTAGGAAAGCAACACAGACCCACAAAGTCTGCCGGCAGCAGCCAGAGCCTCCCTGCCGGGACACCAGCCAGGCTGGGAGAGAGGACACCATGCCAGAGGGGGGCAGCCTGCCCCGCACCTGTGAGAAATGCTTCTCCCGCAGCTTGACCTCCTTCTCCACCAGCTTCTGCCGACGCGTGGTCTCGTCCTGCAGACGGCGTTCCAGCTGTTCCCGGCGCCGGCGCTCATCCTCCAGGGCCTGCCGCCGCAGTTCCATCTCCCGCTCCTGGGGCAGGCGCAGTCACTCAGCCTCGGGGATCAGGGACCCACTCCCCAGCCAGCAGTGGCACTGGTGTCCCCACTCACCCGGGACTCCATCAGCCGTGACTTCTCTGCATGTGCCTCCTTCAGCATCTTCTCCATCTCCTCGATCTTCCCTGCCTCCATCCCACTGGCACTGCAAGACAGCCACAGCTGCTGTCCCAACGGGAAGGACCTCGAGCCAGGGCATGGCTGGCAGAGCAGGCTGTGCCTCCGGCCAGGGGAGCTGGCCCCGGGGTTACCTGGAGATGTTGTCAGGCGAGCAGGCGGAGTTGTTGCCAGTGGAGATGCTGGTCTCCATGCTGTCAGAGCTCTCCAGGCTGAGGGTGTCATATGCATGGTCCAGCTCCTCAGCTCGGGGCCCAACGCCATGGGGACGGTGGTGGTGAAGGATGGAGTGATGCACGAGCGTTGGGAAGGCAGCAGGGAAAGGGGGCTGCCCATGCAGGGCTTCCCACTGGGACTGAGCCTCGGCAGCTGCTTTCTGCTTCAGCTCTGCCAGCCGCCGCTTCTGCTCCTCAATCACCTGCTGGCCTGTGCCGTGGGAAGAGAACAGTGACAACTGAGCATGCAGCACTCAAAGCCACACTGCAGCGGGTGAGGGGATGGCTCAGGCAGGCAGAATACACTGCAGGTGCTGCTGGAGCTGGGGAGGTATGGTGGGTGCAGAGGTGAGAGCCACCAGCACAGCTCCTGACAAGCATGGCAGGCAGCATCCACCTGGGCAGGAGGAGGGGGCCCAGGGAGCACATGCACCAGGCTGGCAGGAACAGGCTGGGCAAAGCATTAGCAGGTTAGGGATGCACACAGTTGTCCCTAACTGGATGCTGAGAGGCACCCAGGGTCCTTGACTGGTCATGCCCCTTCTATGTATGGCAGAAGGTGCCAGCAAACAGCCACGCTGCTGCCTCCAGGCTGCTTCAGGCAGTCCAAGCTGCCCCGCATCTCTACCTGGTAGATCACCCGGCTGCAAGGGCTCTGCTGGGAGTGGCTCGGCTGGAGACACACCGTCGGGCGGAGGGGTCGGGAGGGAGAGAGTGGGGGAAAGCAAGAGACTGTGAGAGAGGCACTGCGTCCTGCTGGAGCGCTGCCGCTGCTGCCCTCAGCCAGGCTCCCTTCTCCATCACCTGAACAGCAGCAGGGGAAGCACCTCCCAAAGTCCGCCACCCTGCTAGAGCCGGGACGTGGAGATGGAGCTTACCCTTCTGCTTCAGGGCCAGCTGGCGCTTGGTCTCGATGTCCTGCAGAGTGGCCGCCAGGTTGCGGGGCAGGCTGCCCGCTGGACTTGGGGGGCCCTGGCCAGGACGGCAGGCAGTCAGCTACAGGGATGGGGAGAGGGGCTGGCACTGGGCACAGAGGGCCTGCAGTCAGGGTGCCTGGAGCTGCATGATGCCCAGCTTCCCCCAGCAGCCATACCTTGGGCGAGGGGCTGCGCCCCAGCACAGAGAGATTGAGCTGCGAGGATGAGAGGGTCCCAGTCTTCATCCGAGGAATGAGGGCACCAGTGCTGTCCTCTGTTTTGGCACGATAGACCTGGGTACAGAGACACGAAGGTGAGAGGGGCATGGGAGGCTGCAAACCCTCCCTGGACACGTGGCTCAGCTGCCAGGAGGGCTGAGCATGCCCTCCCTGGACCCTGCTCCTGTGTTGTCTTGTCAAGGGTGCAGTGAAGAGGATGCAGCAGCCTCCTGCCACAGGCACGCTGCCTGATGTGGGTCTGCTCTGCCCCTGCCCACAGCAGCACCTGAGTGCCCAGCTGAGCCCCGGGTACAAAGCCAAAGGGAACATCCCTGCACTTACTCCAGCCCTGAAGCCTGAGCCCCAGCAGCAGCTGAAATTACCTGGAGAGGCTTGTGAGAGGAGTGAGCTTTAGCTGGAAGCGGAGGAGGGGAAGAAGGAGAGACAGAGGAGGAGGTCTCAAAGTCAGCCATGACCTCCTGGTACCACTTCTCTAAATCAAGGGCCGGGAGACACACGGGGCCTCCTGGCAGCTGCTCCTCCATCTGGAGAAAGACGCCTCGTAAGAAAGGAGGGAGGGTGAGACACAGCAAGAGGGACAGATGCACAGAGAGAGAGGTTGGAGCATCCCTGCCTGTGCCTACACCATCCATCCCAGCCTTAGGACCTGCAGAACCCCAGGGACTCTGCACACTCCCTGGCTGAATCCTGGCAGCTCTGGGACACCCCTGCTGCTCATGGGGCTGGTGAGAGCCAACACAAGCACCAGAAGGGCACAGAGATGCCCTGCCCCATGGAATGGACTGGGCTCAGGCAGGCGGCAGGGCACCGGGCAAGCAGTGAAGTGGTGGGCAGGGCAGTGAGGGGGTGCAGGCAAGGGCCTGAGCTTGGCCTCTACAGTTCACCCCTTCCTGTGACCTCCCAGGGAGAACATGTGGCAGAGGAGGGGGAAATGGGACACAAACCTCTGCAGAGATGGAGAGAGAAGAGAGAGATGGAAGAGGAGGATGAGGAAGAACTGCACAGCCTGAGGATGAAGGAGCTGGAGGAAGCAGTGGGGAAGTGGCAGGAGCACGGAGGTTGCCCAGGATTCCTGAGAGCTGCTCAACAGTCATGTACTGGGCAGAGAAAAGCAGAATAAAATGGGAGAGGAGGCTCTGAGAAAGGGTGGCATGAGCAGGTAGCTCCAGTCCCCAGAAGAGGGTGCCACATCCCCAGAAGGAAGGGCAGCCAGTACTGCCCACCACCAAAGTGCTGGGTACCGGAACAGGTTCCTGCCTGTCCTGCATCCTTCCTAGTCCCTGTACAGGACCAGTAGCTAGGACTAGTCCAACAGGCAAAGGGCTGCCCTCCCACTCCAGCAGGCACCCGCTTGGCTCCCCAGCCCCACTGCTGCCACCCCAGAGGGCAAAGCCCATCTGCAGCAGGTGAGCAGCACTCCCTAGCAAGGAGACTGGGCTGCTCCAGCCTCTGCTCCCTGCTCCACTGCAGCCAGACAAGTCCACCAGCCCAAGAGAGAGGTGGGCTCCGAGCACCAGGGCACATGGGGGTGGCTGTAGTCTGCAGCATCCTTGCTGCCTGGATGCAGCTGGCAACCCAAGGGAGAAAACCCAAGCATGCTCTGGAGCAGGTACCTCGTTGGCTGCAGGAGGTACAGCAAGCAAGAAAGAGCACTGAGCAGCAGCGGGAGCAGCAGCAGAAGCTTTAGTGTCCGGGCTGGGGCCGTGCACATGGCTGCAGAACCTGAAAACGTCAGACAGCCTCATGTACTCCTAGAAATCCATGGCGGAGGAGAAGGAGAGTTAGACCCATGTGCTGTCATCATGGCACTAACTGCAAAGCAGGAGCAAATCTCCCCACGCGCATGTGCCCCACTGCCACTGCCTGCCCAGCCCTTCCCTGCCTCGCTGCCCTCCCTGCCTGCAGCTGCCTTGCTGCCCAGCACCATGCAGGGAGCTGGGTGCCTGAGCTGGGCTGGGTGTCTTGGCACGCTGCTGCCTTCCTGCCTTAGGCATTTTGCTGGGTGCAGGCTGCCCTGCCAAGGCCCCAGGTACCTTCAGCTGTTCCCATCACCCTAACCTCAGGGTCCCCCAGCATCCCTGGCCACAAGACCTCCCCAGTGTGACAGCACTAGATGAAGCACCTCAAGCTGCTCCCAGCCAGAATAAAATCTACTTCCTCACCCTTTCTGAGCCAAACATGCTAAAGCCAGGGATTTGCCCTTTTTCAGAGGAAGCCAGGCTAGTAAGACCCTAAAGGATCTTGTCAGGAGGTGCCCAGCCAGCAGGTAAGTGGTGGACAAAGGGGAAAGCACAGGGGATGTCAGTGCCACACGGCACCACAACAGGATTAAAATCGAGGGCAGCAGCAGGAGCCAGGATGCCCAGAGGGCTCAGAGCACTTGAATTCAGTATCTGAGTGTTCATGAGTGCAGCCACTGCCGGAGAGCACAATTAGAAATAGCCCAGCAGTGCGATGTCAGCTTGCTGCAGTGGGGATGCCCTGCTGCCCGAAGGCAATGTTAGTCTGTGTAAGGGGTCTGAGGTGCCTCGGCCAAGGGGGATAAGCGAGCAAGCATGTGCAGTTAGTCCCATTACCTCTTGTGCCTTGGGGTAGGAGCAGGTGGCAGGAGAAGCTAAGGAGGCAGCTGCTGCTGGCAGGGGGCTCAGGGGCTTAGTTCCCTCCAACAGCTCATAAGGCTCTGAGATATAGAGGGTCTCCTGTGGGAGGGTAAAGATCACGTAGGCAAGGTAGGCACAGGCAGCAAGGGCAGCACCGCGGTCCCCGAGGGCATCACGGCTCTGACTCCCTGTTCAGAGCCATAAGCAGAGCAATGGGGTGACTCACTCCCACCTAAAAGCCTTTGGACACGAACTGGAAGGAGTCCCCCATGCTGACATCAAGACAACCCCACACCTGCTCTTTGGCAAGGATGGGGCCCCAGGCAGTGCCCACTCTGGGTGTTCTGAAGTCAAGCTGAGTCCTTTCCTCATGGGCACTTGCAGCCCTTGCCAAGATGCCTGCTAAAAGCCTGGACCGCTCCTGGGCTTCTGCAGCATCTCAACAGGGGAGATGCTGCTGCTCCCAAGCCTGGCTCTGTTGCGTTTCCCTTCCTCCCTCTCTCACCCAACCTGGCAATGGCCTCTGCAGTCCACAGACAGGCTCTGCGTGGCCAGGAAGACCCACTTCTGGCCAGACAGTGCTTGGGAGCACTGGAGTCACTGCGAGCACAGCTTGTGGTGCACCAGACTTGCCCCTGCTGGCAACAGTGGCTTGGGGTGGCAGAAGAGCAGCCCTAAAGACCATACCCCTCATTCCCCACTTACATCTCTGAGAGCTGAGGACGTTTTGGGGAAGCTTCTGCCACCTGTGACAAGCTGGTATCGCCTCTCCAGAGACACGAGCTTCTCCTTCTCCTGAGCATGGGGCAAAAGGGAGAGCAGAGATGGTGGTTACTTGCACCTCGTGGCCAGGCTCCCTCCAAGCTCACCTCAACTGCCAACACCTGAGCAAGAGTCAGCGCAATCTTGTCCCCTGCCTCAGGCACCCCCGGGGTTGGGGAGCTATATCGACCCCCCAACTGCTGCATTACCTTCTGCAGGAGCTGCAGGATGCTGTTCCTCTCCCTGGCCAGGCATTCGGCCTCCTGGGTGCTCTGCAGCCGGATCTGGGCAGCCTGGGCATCCAGGGCAGCCACCCGCTCCTGGGGAGCAGGCAACAGGCATGAGCTGGGGCCACTGGGAACCGTCCAGCCGTGCCAGACGCACTGCCCCCTTCCATCCCTACCTTCCTGCGGGCAATGCTGCGCTGGCACTCAGCCCGGCTGTGTAGGAGCTGCTGGCTCCTTGCCTCACGCTCCTCCTCAAGGCGACTCTCCCGCTCCAGCTGCTGGAACTCCAGGTCCTCAAACAGCTTGGCCTCTGTCTCCAACGCCTCCGCCTCCTTCAGACACATAAAGCCACAGCAGGTCACTACCTTTGGACGGGCACCTCTGCATGCCACTGGCAGCAGCCCCACAGGCAGGCAGGTCTTCTGCAGTGGAATCTCCCACCATGACCCCACAGTCCACTGGCACTGGACAGGAACAAGAAGCTGTGGCAAAGCCTTTCCCTGGCATCCTGTGTGGGGATGCTGGCAGCTTTTCCCCAGGACAGCACGGGCACCATTGACCTCAGCCCAGCTGGAGACAGTGATGGAGGCTCTGGGCGCCGACCAGGTCGGAGCCATCGACCCCATGGGACGAGAGGCTTGCCATGGCTGGGGGCTTCACCCAGCCCTTGGAGATGAATAGCCCCTGTTGAACCATGTCCAGGCAAGTGCTGGACCCAAAAATGCTGACATACAGCCCCACATCACCGAGCCAATGGGCAGCAAAGCCACTGTGGATGAGCACCACACGGGACAAACGCCAGCACATCCTCCCAGCCTTCAAGCACCAACAGCACACAGTTGCATTCGACTCAGGGTCTGCTGGTGCTGCCTTGGCAGCAACTGCACTGCACTCCCCATGGGTGCACGTGCCACCCTGCTCCAGGACCAGGGCAGCTCTTGTGACACAGCACAGCACCACTGGCACGGTGGCTGCCCAGGGCTCCCATGCACCATCCCTGCCTGCTGCAGGCTGGGACCTGTGTCCAACATGGGGGTGCCTGCCCTGAGCAGGCTGCGGCACAATGCGTTTATCTGCACAGTGAGTGCTGGGCAGGCGCTGGCCACAGGCTGGGGAAGTTTGGCCACTACTGGAAAATACCAGATAGTGGGAAAAAATGCTGCAGACCGGTGGTAACATAAACTGACCGCACCATGTAAACAAATGCTCTCAGGAAATAGCCGAGACAGGGTCGCGGCAATCCCCGAGGGGTCCCTAGCCTGCCCTCCTCTGTGGGGCAGGATCCAAGCACAGAGGCTCCACGGCAGGGGCAGCCTCGTGCCCTGCCAAGCCAGCACCGCGCCTCGGGCCCGGGCGAGCGGCAAGCTTACCAGGACGGCGGTGCCCGGCGCCAGCCGCCTCCAGCCCGGGTGCGACGCTCCCAGTGCGGCCCCGGCCGGCGGGGAAGAGCTGGCCTAAGCTGGAGCGGAGGGAGGTGGGCCATGGTCCAGGAGGGGGTGGGGGGAGACACTGACCCTTCGCATCTGCTCCTGCAACTGCTCCCGCATGGACTCAGGGCACTTATCAAGGTGGCTCTTCGACTCATGGTAAAGCACCTGGAGTTGCTCTAGCTCCTTCCTTTCAGCATCAACCTTTGCCCTTTCCTAAATCAAAGGACAATGAGGGAAAGAAGAAGAGAAGGGGAAAGAGAGAGAAGGGGAAAGAGAGAGAAGGGGAAAGAGAGAGAAGGGGAAAGAGAGAGAAGGGGAAAACGGAAAAAAAAAGAGAGAAAACACACTTCTCAAATCGGCGCCATGCAGAAGCTGCAGAGTTAGAGAGAAGCTTCACTGGAAAAAAGAGGGAGCTCATGGGGAGACGCATCACAGCATCTGAGAAGGGGGTCAAGAGAGAAACAGCCACAGGAACCCAGGCTAAATGGTGTTAGAGGAGTTATGGCCTGCCCTCAACCTCAGCCTTGTGTTTCTATTCCAAAAGCCCACTTACAGGCAGCAAAAAAGATCTATGCTGACAGCATGGATAAAGTCACCCTGTTCCTGCACTACATGCACCTTCTGAACAGCCACTAACTAGCTCTACTAATTGATGCTCACCATTCAGGATGCTGCCAATTAAGCACAGCAAACAGGTCCTGCATGCAGGCTGAGGGACTATAGACCAGCCAATCCAACGGAAGGAGAGGGTTGCCCACAGGACAGCAGTGAAAATGGGAGACTGTAGTAAAACTCTGCTGCCAGAGATGCTCAGACTATGCTGGGTTATGGGCAGAGTAGACACTCGCTCCTGACCCTGGGAGAAGGGAAATTATCCCCAACCCTCCTTTCCACAGAAGCAGTGTGATGGAGGCCAGCAACATGGGGCTGCCATAGGGGATCGCCTCCTGCAGGCCTGGCAGCACTGTACTGGGACTAGGTGTGGGGAAACACCCACTACAAGAAACCCCATTCCATGCTGCAGCAGTGCAGAGACATGGGGGAATCCAGGAAAGGGGTGGACACACTGGTAGGGACACAGGGCTGGCACAGACAGGCACCCTGGGACAGGGGCTGCAGGGCGCCCAAAGGTCTCCCGGGCATGCAGAGATTCCAGAGGTGAGGGCAGACTTCAGAGCAGGCTCTGTTAGTGCAATCAGTGCAGACTGGTTAGGAAAGCAGTGATTAGGTCAGCAGAGAGTTTAGGAGGGGGGTTTCCCTGTGCTCCTCTCCTGGCTCTGCATGAGGATGCCCCTGGCTAGAGAAGATGCCTGCAAAGGGCTGGAAAACCAAAACCAGAACAAAAATGCCAAAACGCCACGGGGGACTGCCGGCAGGTGCCAATAGCAACTCTGCCTGGCCACAGGCAATCAAACATCCCAGGTGCATCAGGCCAGCCAGACCCCCTAGGGACACTGGCACAGGACCTGGGCACAGGCTGCACAAGGACATCAGCCTTGGGTGGCAGGGAACTGAGTCCTGGCAGCTCTCCTGTCGCAAAGTGGCACCTGGGGCTGTGCCATGCTGCCCACAAGGCTGCAGAATGGCTGGCAACCAGAAGCCGGGGTGAGCATGCCATGCATGCCATAGCATGGGTGCCTTCAGGCACAGCTGGCAGATCACAGTGGCAATTGCACCAAAGACAGTTCCAGGGGAAGAGGGCCAGGAGCCCACCCCTCAGCCACCCAGCCTAGTGAAACACCCACAGCAATTTCCCGCCCACCCCCAGAAAGCTGAACGCTGCAGAATCAGCTGCCATCAAGCGTGAGGATGCCCCGATGGGCAGCACAGCAGAGGGACTTGCCACAAGACACAGCTTCCCAGCAAGGGCAGGGAACGGACAATAGTGAGGCCCCCGCTCCAGTCTGGTGCTGTCTGTTGTCGGGACAAGCCCTGTGCAGCAGAGCCTCCCTGCAAGATGCAGATGGCGTGATACAACACTAGCTGAAATGCACCCTCCTCTGACAGGGCTACGGAACCAGGCAGACAGACAGACAGATCCCACCCACAATGCAAACCCAGAGGGGATGCTCCTCAATGCCTGTGTGTAGCCCAGGGACTGGAGAACATGTCTTCAGGGTAACACCGCAGCATGGGGCACTGCAGCACCGGCTGCAAGCACCACGGATGGCATGGCACAGCCAGCACCAGGGGGACCCATACGCGGGGCCCACCTTGTCCCGCTCTTTCCGGATGCTGGCATCCAGGCTGGAGAGCTTCTCCTGCAGCTGCTGCACCGCCTCCTGCTCCTGCCGCAGCCGTGCAGCCTCTGACTCCCGTTCGCCCTGCAGCAGCGCCCGCTCCATCTCTGCCTGGATAGGCACAGCCACATCACTACGGCTGCCCCGGCCGTATCAGGCTCATACCAGCAGCATAGGGTGCTGTCTGGCAAAGGCAGCAAGCAGTGGGGGACCCGGCAGGGCTCCCCATCCCCTCACCTCTCGTGACATCTCCTGCAGCTGCTGCTCCAGCTCTTTGACACAGCCCTTCAGCTGGTCCAGGCGGCCAAGCACACTGGCACGCTCCTCCTCCAGCCGCTGCGCCTCCTTGGCCCGGGGCCCCACCAGCTCCTCATGCTACGGAGAGAACAGGTCAGCATGGCACAGCGTGGCACAGTGTGGCACAGCATGGCCATCTACTCACCTCATGGTGTGTGCTCTCAGTGCTGCTACACTCCTCCTTCAGGTTCTCCTCATCAGACCTCTCCAGGCTCTCCCTCTGCCGCAGCTCGACAGCACGGCCCAGAGCCACAGCACCCCTGGGCACCCGCCGGCCAGCATCCTCATCACCAGCCAGGAGCCGGTGCACATCACCAGGCTCCACGCCATCTGTCTTTGTGTACTCAGCACAGAGATTCAGGATGGTCTCCAGGCGCTGCCGCTCCTGCAGGGAAGAACAGTCAGCACAACGCCCGTCCCGGTATGTGCTGCTGCCAGAGCCAGCAGGACTCCGTGCCAATGGCAGGCACTGAAATGGGAGCGTGGTCCTCGCCCTGCCTGCATGCTACGATGGGCTGGGGATGTTAAAAAGCTGGATGCAGCATGTCCCGACCTCACGCTGGAGCCAGGCATGCAACGCACTAGGAGCTGGAGATGGACTAATTACAGGCGACAGTGCTGGCCGCCAAGTGCCTCCACTATTTCCAGTCAGTGACTCAGGCCGCCCGCGCCGGCTGTGAGTCAGGGCTGAGCAAACAGGGCTCCAGCAGCATGGCCATCGGCACCGGCAGACGCGCGGGCAAACTCCACCCAGGCAGCTGCTGGCTCTATAAAAATTCCACCTACCCTAAAAATAGATGCTGTGCCCACAAAGCCATGGCACTGTCACCATCAGACACAGGTCTGTAGGAGCTGGACAAGAAGTGGACAGATTTGCAAAGCCAGGGGCAGCAGAATTTCAGCGTGCAGAGCCATGCCCACCCCACGGTTTTCCCTGGGGCTGCTGTGAGACAGGGGCTTCATGCTCCCAAAGAGCTGCCATGCACTAACAGCCGCTCCTGGCCGTAATCCCCCTAGATAAGCCGGCGGCCCGGCAGCTGTGGCAAATCCCCAAGAGGCAATGGCTGGGTTTTAAAGCAGTAAAAGCCAAAAAGGTGTTTGCAAAGAGGGGGTCCCCTGCTCAAACATGACCCCACGCCCCCTTCATGGTCCCAAGGCTCACCAGGCGCTCCATCTCCTGCTCCCGCACCCGCTCTTGCCGCTGCCGACGATGGTACTCCAGCAGCTCGTCCTCATTGTCACTGATCGCGGTGATACTGTTCTTGCGCTCCCGCAGTCCCATTGGTGGCCATGGGTCCCCCAAGGGCTTTCTGGGGGCGTGGGGGCTCTGCTGGGGTGAGGGTACAGCCAGGGAGCCCAGCCCATATGCTGGGCTCAGGCAGGAACTGAAGCTGGGACGGCGTGCAGGGGTGTCTGCCAGCAGCGGGGGCGAGGGGCTTCCGGTGCCCCTTGGCTCCTCCAGACCCTTGCGTCTGGCACGGGGGCTGCCAGGCACCTCCCTGCCCAGCCGAGGCTGTGAGGAGGGGATGTCAGGGGCCGCCCGGGGGCTGGCTGCCCGGCGTGACAAGGAGGGGCTCAGCGGGGGCAGCTCCCGCATGCTCTCCATGTTCCTCCGGGCCGCCCGCGGGCTCTCAGGGGGCTGCAGCCGGGCCTCTGAGACCACCCTGCCAGTGGGCTGCCGGTTAGGGGCCACGGGGTCCCGCGGCTCCCGGAAGGGGCTGGGGGGCCGCTCCTGTAGGGCTGCCCGCACCCGCAGTGCTGCCCTGGATGTCAGCCGAGGGCTGCCTGCTCGGTGGTCCCCGAGCCTCTCAGCTGCACAAGGCTCACCCGGACCCCTGCCAGGCGGGGGGGGCAGGCACTGAGGAGGTGGCTGCACTGTGTGGTTGTAGCTGGAGGAACGAAGTGGGACGAGAGGGGGCACAGCTGGACCCTGCTCCTGGCTGCTGGCTGAGGGGCTGGTGTAGCTGCCACTGCTGGCCGGGGAGGAGAGCGGGGAGAAGTTCTCATAGCTGGAGCCCCCCGAGGCAGCCCCGGGGCTGGGTGGGGGGGACAGGAGGCAGCGCCCACCCCCATTCACCACGGGGGAGAGAGGGCACTGGTCACAGGCAGGTGGCTTCTTGCCATTGGGAGATGCTGGCTCCTCCAGTGCCAGTGAGTCCATGATATCCTGCAAGTCCTTCTCAATGGAGCTGACAAGGGAGCTGTGGCTGGGACACCCATGCTCTGATGGCTGGCGGCCCCCATTCACCAGGGCCTCAGGCTCTATGGGGAGACATCGGAGCAGGCATCAGCATGGCAGAACCCCCCCCCTCTCCCTCTCCCCCACAGCCCCTGACTGGGCTGGGGTCCCATGGACGAGCCTGTCACCAGCCCTCCACGCAGCTCTTGGAAAAACAGCACTGGGTCACAGCTCCACTGTCCCAACCCTGAGCTGTCTGCGCCCCACTGCCACCATTTCCCATGCTGATGGCTGAGAAGCTGGGCCAGAGAGGAGGCCAACATCCTGCTGGCCCCATCACTAGGGAGACAGAAACCCGATAGCCAGTCCAGCCACCTGCCCCCAATATCCCTGCGCTGCCAGCAGCTCTCAGCCTCGCTTTCTGGGGAGCAGCTGTCCCCACCAGCACCCACTACTTGTCCCTGGCACACGCTGGCACCCCAAAAAGAAGCAGAGATGCAACAACCAAAAACTGCTGAGGGTAGACCCACGGTACATCCGGACCCACTCTCACATCACCGACAGCCACACTGTGCCCCTGGCCGGCATCCCCCATCCTCCCAGCACAGTACTGATGTGCCTGTCACTCAGGGGACGAGCTAATAGCGGCAGGCGTGGCATTCGGCCAGGACGGCACAGCATGCCACCCAGGCTGCGTCACCCCCTGGCACCCAGCGTCTCCCCCGTGGTGGCCGGCAGTGCCTCCGTGACCAGAGAGATGTGCCGCAGCCCGGCTCGCGCAATTCTGCCTGGTCCCACAGAGCAGGGAGAGACCATGTGGGACGCACAAGGGATGCTCCACGGTCATGGGATGCTCCATAGCTGTGGGATGCCCCATGGCCCCAGCAGCTCCCCGCATCCCTCCTCCCGTCCCCCAGCTGCAAGCTGTGCTGCCTTCCTGACACACACGTGGCACAGGGAGGCTGCCAAGCTTCTCTCCCCGTGCCAGCCTGTGCCGGTCAGGGTAGGGAGAAGGGATCACTGCCGGGGATCTGGACATCCCCGGGAAGCGGGCGTGGCACTGGACCTCAGCGCAGGCACTCATCCCATCAGCCCCACAGACCGGCAGACACAGCAAGATAAGCAGGCGGCGAGATGGTGGATTGCAACCAGGGAAACGGCCTTCGTAGCCGCTGCACAGCTACCCTGGCACATAAACACCCGCTGCAAGGCAGCCGGGGAGGACCAAGTGCATGCCGCATCCCCTGTGCCAGCCAACAGGTGATGGCTCTGCCAAGGCCAGCTGTCAGAGGTGAGAGCTGTGCCTCACTGCCCTTGCAACTACCCTCTTCTGTGGCAATATTCATCTTTAACAATCGCCAGTGCAGCTGCCATGCTGAGCCAATGGTCAGCACATCCACGGCCGGGCACGAGCGCTGCTCCTGAGCAGAGCGGCCCAGGCAGGACTGGGGTGGGAGAGCATCACATGCCAGGACAGATCCAGGAACACCCTGTTGTCTCCACCGCCCTGCCTGGGATGACATGGGGGTCACCTACTTGCTGACAGCCCGTAGAGAGCCTCTGGGCTCCTGCTACCCGCTGGGATCATGCTCTTCATCCACTTGGCCTCAGCAGGGTGGTTGAAGCGGAGGAAGGTGGCCTGTCCCAGGCAGATGGTGGACCCTGAGGAGAAAGGGAAGAGGGCTCAGCTCAGGGCTGGATGCACTGGAGCAATGCTGGAGCAAGATGGGAGCCAGCGCAGGCAGGCAGCCGGACACTGCCGAGCCCTGAGATGTGTCCCTGGGCTGGGAGCAGGCTCCTGCTGTCAGCAGAGGCTTAGGGGGAGGCTGAAATCCAGGTCACTCTCTGGCAGCTGCGGGCACAGCTGGGGTCCCTGCC
>WTSP01026931.1:9053-19630 GCA_025331215.1 Actenoides lindsayi | reverse complement strand
GTAGATAAAATGCATAAAATAAAATAAAATAAAATAAAATAAAATAAAATAAAATAAAATATTTTTTTTAAAAAAAAAGTTCTTTCTAAGGAATTCTAAATGCACATCTTTGAAACTCAACAGCTTCTCCCACAGGGGTACAATAATGTGTCTCCCCATGCCAGAACCATCACCATATTCAAGTAGATTAAAGACAGACTACACATTCCTCAGCAGTATGTACTCCCAGAAGAAATATGACAGGACCACACACACTGTATTAAGGATGCTCGTTGTCATATCTTCCAGTAAGGTGGGTTTTTCCCTCAGAACAGATGGGAACATGATGGCAAGATTGTATACAAGTCCGTATAGTAAAATAAGCTTGCTGCATCTGGGAAGGCCTGGGGATTTTTTGGCAATCACACAGTGAGGTTATTCAATGAATGTACAGAAAATTTGGTGCCAATTGCAAGCTGGACAGAACTTCAAACGGACCCAGTAATGTTGTACAAGAGGGGCTATATCGAGGGACTTGTATCTTGTGCTGGAAGCAAGTTGCCAAAACAGAAAATCACTACTGTCAGACACAGATTATTCCAGTATACATGGAACTATACTGCCCTACAGTGCACAAGGTGGGGTTCCTAGTGCCATTAAAACACAAAAACTTTCTCTGTGTATGTAGGATTTGAGACAGAGCCCATGCAAAGGGTTTTGCAAGCAAAATAGACATGATAAACTTACAACAATTAAAAAATAATTGTTATTTTAACTACCTAGGTTGTAAAACTAAAGGACACAGAATTTAAAACACAACACAACTAGGTATACTTGAGTCTACAGTAATACAAATAATAAAATAATAGAAGAGTGGTATGAGAAATCTGTGGCAGAGCTGGCAATTAAGCTTGTATTTTCTAAGTCCCAGGGTGAGAACAGTAACCCCAAAATCATCTCTCTTTTCAACTTAATATTGCTTCTGACACAGCACATGTTGAAAAGATCGTGTTTTCATTATTAAGTGCAGCTGATATTCATAATCACGGACTAATGACTATTTTGTTAATAACAGCTAATGTAATTTTCTAAAACCACAACCATGCATCATTTCTCAACAATTTTCTTCGTATCATAGTGGTTACTCCCTTCTTCTTGTATATTTGTAGTAAACATTTGGTTGACTAAAGATCAGTCATTTGATGCTTGAATCGGTTGTTTATACAGATGACTAGCAACATGTGAGCTGCCCTAGGAAATCTTACTGGCCATCAACCATGTCCTCAGAAAGCCACAGATATCTCATAGGCCTTTATCATGTGTAAGTATCATACATACCTAGTAGGATTTTTCAGATAGCCCAGGTTTTCTCAAATGGGACTAGATGCTTATGCTTAGGAAAATTAATTTAGCCCTGGATCTCACAGGTTAGATACTAAAGAGGTGAGATTCAGTTTGTAGGTTAGAGCAGGTAAATTTAGGTGTTGTCAGTGTACAGTCTACTCACACGCACTTTTTTTTCTCCAAGGTCTAGTGAATCCAGTCAGTGCAGTCAGCAGTCTAGAGAGTAATCCAGCTTATCTCATGGCAGGCATGTACACTTTATCATCTAAATGCCTCTTTAGATCTCTATAACTGCAGTCAAAATTTAGTCTACATTGACATTGACATGCTAGGCATCAGCTCAAGAGATGAATCTCATGCCTTTGTTTAGTAGCCTCAACACATGTATCTATCAGTCATAGCTTAAAATATGCAAAATATTTAAATATCACTGGTATATGCAACACAGCTTTTATGGGATATCTGTAGCTTACAGAGTGGCTGCTGGACATTGAACAGGATACCTTGAGGTGTGTCAATTGGCATCAGATGCCTAAATGAGGGAAATGAATTGAGGTCTTAATCTCCACATGGTGTACTTGTTCATATTGCATGTCATACTACAAACATCCTCCTCATATTTGAACATGGTTGCATCACCATACATAATTGTTTTCTATTGCATTGATGTTTAGATGCTCATCTAAGTCAGGCTCACTGTTCCACGTTTTCATTTGGGAGAGCCAGTGTTGATCTACAGAGACTTGATTTCCATCTTCTCCATTTCCTCAATCAAGACATCATCCTCAAACCTTCAGGTTTGTCACGTCTCTGAACTACTGAAAAATCTCATAGAAGTTAGAAATACGGAACAGCAAAAAATCACACCTAACATGGTGCTGCCTTTACCACTAGGAGCAGTTTGAGGAGGAGACCATCACAAGAAAACCAAGGGGAAGATTTAAAAGTATTAATCCACTCTATTAGCTTCTCTTTTCCTATGTTTTTTCACAAGAAAGGAAAGGTTTTGAAAATATATATAAATTGGAATCTCAAACACAAATAAGGGAATCCTTTGTGAGACTGAGAGGCCAAGATATAGGCTCATTTTTTTGTATTTGTTTGATGTGTTTGTGTATATAGCTAACAATCTCCTGGACTAAATGATGGTTAAATAATGACTTCTCCCTTATATCATCCCTATCTTTCCCTTCTGATAGCTGCAGTCTTTTTCAATGGCAATTAACTTATTAAAGACTTTTTTTCTCACGTTTCTTTTCTTAAAATTATGCTTGCTTCATGCCTGTTGACTCAAGTACTCTTTATATTCTCCTCCAGATCTACTCTTTCTTTCAGAATCTCTTTTTTACATGTAAGACACTACATCCAGTGCCCGTCCTTACTATCTCACCTGTCACTAGGTCCACAGCTTACTTTCAAGACTCTATTCTGCTTGCATGAACTGGTCCTGCACTATATGTCTCTTCTAATGGAGCCAACTCATGTGTTGTAATTTCCTACCCCTCTTTTGTCTAGGATTGTGACTTACCTTTGCATGCCTATGCAAGGCTTCCATTCATTCTTCTCTTCCTTAAATCAAAACGCAAATGCATCTCAAGACACCTGTGCTTTTTCAATGGACAGTTGTCCATGTAATATAAGAGAGATAACAGCAGCCTGAACAACTAAACAACCAGAAAGAGAAACAGCACCAAAGACAATTAAAAACAATTCATGAAGCTGAGATACCTGGAAACAGGTGAGTTGTCCCAGAAACTTTGAATGGGTTCAAACTGCAGAGGAGCTGTACGTATTTTCTGAGCGATTTGAATTTTAATCTACAGGGAACTAACCCCTTTAGATTAGATGCAAAATATAGTTCTTTCTGAGAAACCAACACACACACATACAAAGCCCTGAAGAACTGAACTGAGATCAAAACACTTCTTACTTTGAGATTCCTCTGGTGAACTTGAATCCTAGTCTTGAAGGTGAAATCCATCTTCTGAGTCCACAGAGCTTTCTGTTCCCCTGGAACTTCTTACAATGTCTATAAAGATTTCTGCTCTTAACCTTTCTTGTGTTATAAAAAGCACAGCCACATTCCTCATAACTATTTGATGTCTTATATAAAACCCTTTAAAAAAAATTCCCAAGATAGCATCAAAAGAAAAAGTTGCCCACAGTTGTCTTTAAATGCCATGCTTATTTAATATCGACATGAATATAGAGTCACTGCTCTTTGAATCTTGGACTCCCAGACTAGCAATAGAGGTGCACAACCTAAAATCTGCCAGTTGTTTAAATAATAATAATAAAAAACCTGACTCCTTAGGGAAAATGTGTCAAGAGTAAAAGGCAGGGAGGGTGAATTTTGGACAGAGTCCAAAAACAATTGTAGGAAAGAAGCTGGGGTTTTTTTTTCCAACAGCCTCCTGACATGCTTTCTTCAGTCTTTCCACAAAGTTGAAGTCTTTCCTCAGGAGAAATATATGTGTGAGCATGTGTGTGTACGTGTGAGTTATGGTAGACCCAGAAATTTTAGACACAGGCAAACCTGACATGCAGGGAAGGGGGTAGATGTAGGACCTGCCTTGTCAAAAAATAAGCTATTCCAAATACTTTTATCTTTGAAATATGTCAACTACCAGTTCCTTTCAATTCTGATTTAATTTTATTTTGTTGTTCCCAACACATGCATGGCCACATGTACTCATGTGTAGTTAATGTATAACGTGCATGTATATTCTAAGGAATAATTTATTTTGATTTGTTGTAGTCAATGTATAATTATATGACAGGTCTGATCTTCAAGATGAATCGCTTTTTCCTTTGTGATATGATGAGTATGTCAAAACACATTAACATCCTACTGACAGCTGCAAAATGTAGAGACAATCAAAAGACCAGGCCAGGAGGGCAAGATAAAATAACAAGAATAACTGTAATACCCATAAGGTGCTGGGGTCTCTCAATTCCCATTGACTTCAGTAGTGCCTAGCATCTTGCAAGAAGCACAGATTTTTTCGTGTTCATCTTTCTTATAAATAACGGAAACTTTATTTTGACACTCCACTGAAGTGAAAATGTATTTACTGCCTCATGAGTGCATACATTTCTGATAATAGTGCTAAGCAAACTCTTTGCCTGGTATTATATTTATCTGAAACAGTAGCTTAAGTGGGAGGCCATAAGGGGATTTTGCCACCCCTCCCTCTCTTTGCCTGTAAATCATTCCCTTTTCGCAGAAGAAATATCAGTTTGTAGCCTATAGACACATGATAGGGTAAGCACCTCAGAATTGCTGTTTACAGCTAGGCCTAGAGGGCTAAATCAGGACTGGATTCAAATCATGTACTCTTCAAATGCATGAGTCCTCAGAGAACTTACCATCTAGTTAGGAATGATAATTTCATAGCAAATGATCCTAGCATTAAAAAATAATCTTATTGGTTATTTTTTTCTTCTTTTTTGTTATGTGGTGAGGGAAGGAACTAAATGTGTTGATAAAAATCTGAGAGAAACAAAAGAAAGAAAAGGATGGGAACTGTGACAAGGAGAAAAAATAGAAAAATTAGGATATAAACCTTTAGAGACAGAAATAGGGGAGAGAGGGAGAAAGAAAATAAATGAAGTCCTGAAACATAGAGAAAACAAGATTGTTGAAGTAAATTTTCTTCAGAAAATGTCTTCTCAATGGAATTTTTACTTTTTTTCTTGCTTGTTCTCTCCTCAAGGACATGTCAAGGAAAAAAACCTGGCCTTAAACCACTTCAGCCTGAGCTGCTAATGTTCTTCACTGGGTGTTAAGTATGTTATGCAGATGGAGATACTGACGGCTTTATGTTGCTGTCAGATCAAATTGGTATTGACAAAGGCTAAATCCAAGGGAAATTAATTTCTGAGGCCTCATCTCTATCAATGGAGAGAGGCAGGCTCCTCGCTGGAGATGATCTAAATCTGCCACCAGTTTTGACGTTCTGAAACATGAACTGGAATGGTCTATATACACCAGTGAGACCCTCATGATACACTACAGTGTCATTTCTGGATGAGCTCTTGTGGCTGTGTTAATAAAATTGAGAGAGGATTATTCCAATGCATCCCAGTTAAGAGAATGCCACTGTAATTCCTTGTTGAGTGTTTCTTAAATGATACTTCCAGCATAAGTGGTTTTGTCACCAGGTTTTTCTATAGATCTCTCCTGAAGAAATTAGTCACTTCAGGTTGTAAGAAATTTTTTTCCCTGTTTTTTTCTGCTTTCCATGTCCCCACTTCTATGATTTGCCATGCTTATCATAGCCTTGTGTATGTTACTTTGCAGTATCGTAACCACTGATAGAATAGCATGTAGATCTTTTCTTAAAGGCAGTGGGCAGTTAGCATACAAGCCTGCATGAGATCTTTCAGAAAGCTTCTTTATTGACTAACATTTGCCTAGCTAAGGGGTCTATGTTCAAAAATACTATGTCAAATATTCACAGTGTTAATGAAAAATCCATCTCTCTTATAGTCAGTGAGCTTTTGCCCATTCATGAAACATATAATTAATTTAAGGAACAAAAATGTTTAAATAAGCTTAATTTTACTGGCTAAAACATTTTTTTCTTTCCCTTGAGGTAGATTAAACTGGTAACTGAAAATTTGTCAAAATTCAAAATTTCTTTACCAGTGATTATGAGGGGAAATAAAAACTGAAATAGAATACATGCAGACTTTAAAATGGATAACAGCAGCTAAAAATTGCACCTCAACTTAAATTAATTTTCTTTTGATGTTGTTTATTGACTTTGCTACACAATAGTAAGATCACATGACAGCCATAGTAGATTAAATCATGACAAACATAGTAGATTAGAAACTGCCAACTCCATTTTTGCAAGGTACATCCTCTACTTGAATTGTTTTTATACATTATAGAGGAATTTGTTCTTTTGTGTGGATTTTAAGCCCGATGTCATCTTCAGTGATGAAAAAGCTATGGAAAATGTCTCATACAAAACTTCTGGTTTAATTTTTAACTTTGGGATTTTGAGTTTCTTTGCTCTTTTGCACTTGATTCTCCTTGTGCAATTAAACTGAGCTCTTCATAAATGACAACTACTGGCTACCTCAGCTTTTCCTTCTTGATTGTCCCAGCCATAGCTATCAAACTTCCTGGGCAGAGGAGTCAAACTATTTTTACACAAGTCTGTGAACAGGATTATAAACTGGAGACAGTAATATCACTCCCATCTGTAAGATCTGCTGATGGTAGTGCACAAACGTCAGCACTAGATTATGGTCAGAGATTGCAGGCATTTGTTAACCATATTACTGTTTCATGTAATGTCCTTTCCTTTTCTTTCCCTGCTTTCATTTCCTCAGCCTTTTACCTTTTCCTTTGTCTTGCTACAGCTTTTTGTTTTCCTCCTGGTGTTCCTTTAGTTTTCAGCAATTTCCATTTTTTACTCCCATCTCACCTTCCATCAACTGAAGAGATGAGCAGAGAAGCAGCTAACATTAACAATGTTTTCAATGCAACCATGACAACATCTTCAAATCAGAAAATGCATACACAACTCAGGCCTACCCATACTCGATACTTGTGATGGCTCTGAACAGAAGCAAGGGCCAATATGACCATATTGGTCATGCACATCAACTGTACAAATTAACCACATCGAGAGACAGGTTATATCAATCCAGGCAAGGTGTTTCAGTACTACTGAAGTATTACTGTACAACTCCTACTCATTTATTTTGTTCATCACCAGATTTTCTTTATGTAGGACTTATCAGAACTTTATGATAAGGTATTGGTAGGTTTCATTCAATGCCAGGTGCTATGGCTGACCTTGTACTGAACTTCTAACTCATTTGAATCATCACCATGATACAAAATATGCCCTCCTTGTGCCTTATACATTCAAAGCCTTCATGCATCAGATAAAAACATAATTTTTGCTTTGGTTTAAGTGACAGCTGGGACCAAACCCATGATTTTCAATTAAGGTTTAAAATTTTACAGTGGAAAATCCTTGGTTTTACGTAAGGATCAACAGTTCTCTTGAAAAAGAGGTCAAAACCTCCCAAAACCCATCTCTAGTTCTACTGGCAAAGTGCCTTTTCCTTTTATTTTTTAAGGAAGAAAGGGAAGCTTAGTGCATGCATTTTTTTTATAATACATTAAGTTGCAACCTATTAATTTTGTAAAAGATGTAGCAAATTATATATTGCTAGTCAGGCCAAGAGCTAAATGCCATTGAAACTAATGGGGAAAGTGAAGCCTTTAGGAAAGTAGACTGCAAACTGAGTCTCATGATTAAGCAAAAGTATCTGTCCCTTTTCAAGTGCTATTAAACTATAATTTCTTTTTCTTGTGATGACTGTCTAGAGAAGGTCAGATTTTACTTTTATGCATCTAGTTGGTAGTTAGGAAAGTCTGATTCAGGCCTGTGGTGGAGTCCTTACTTGTCTGCTAGGAGACGGGACTCTACATATAAGGGATCATTTTCAAAGAAACAGAGCTCAACAGTGTTAGTCTTTTGTGAGTAGAAAATAAATCTGGATAGAATGTTATTATCAGCAGAAGTTATAATCCAGTTGGAAATACTATTCTATTTCCCAAGTTGTTACTGTTCATGAATCCTCCTTTTAATAAGTAACTGAAATTACAAGTTTTCATGGAAATTATTCCTCATTCAGCATATTTCTTATAACTTTTCTGCATTTTTTTGTACACAGACAAAGCTCTGCTCTTAGTGAATACAGGTTTAATGTTAGAGTTGTTTCCATAAGGGAAAGAACGTCTGTCAGTGTGAATTCCTGTTATTGGAAGCTGGGATCATAAAGCAGCTTTACCAGGACAGCTGGATTTAGAAGCTAAGTCTTCATGTGCCAGTGTTTTCAGTTGTGTCTTGGAATGTCCTTGGTCTCACCTTAGTACTACATACTGCTGTTGCAAATGTGCTCACTTTAAGTTGATGCACACTTCCCTACTTGAGTACTCGGTTTGTTTTATAAAGAGGGAACTGATGCTGCATGGACTACTTCATTTAAACAACACTTAGGTTTTTATTTTTCAGACCAAGTATTCAGTGATTCTTTGTTTACATGATTACTCCTCTATCTGTGATAAAGATCGATTCAGACAATCAATAAGGGCTTTGAGGGAGAGGTGCTGTCATACCAACAGGTTTTTAATACACAGGAAGACCCAATAAAGCCAAGTGCTTAAGCGCATGTCAGAATTTAAGCCATGATGACTTCCATTGACTTTACTCTCCCTATTCGTATACTTAAAGTTGGGGACATATTTAAGTACTTTGCTGAGTCAAGATTATTCTGTATGATAAAATAAGGCAGTTAGCACAAAGAGCATCAATGCCGTTTGAGCTACTGAGAGCAAGTCATTAGTGAGGAGCAGGAAGTAAGGTTCAGATCCACAAAATGGAAAGAAAAGAAAAAACTGAGGATGATAATGGAAAAAACAGCCTTGAAAAGATGTGACAGCCATGACATTCATCCATAAAAATGTAAAGAAATCCAAAAAGCGTAGGTCACTGATCCATCTTTTCTTCATCAATTGTGCTGAAGTAATGCAGCTCATGGCCTATTGAATGTAAAGATCCCCTGCTGTTCTCAGACGCTGGGTAGAGAAATACAATGTGTGATCGACAACTTTTAGGCCCCAGTAGGGTGAATTAAGGACAAAGTATTCTTGAGTACTGAATTTTTCTGCTTTCTGGGGTGAAATTAAATCCCTAACAGAGTCACTACACAATTCCCAAAGGCAGGGGCCATTCCTGCTGTGGCTGAAGCCAAAAATGCATCAGTGATTTAAAGAAAGCTTCATCAGGGATTCAGTTTTGATCCCATTTACACTGACCTTGTAAAACTGGAATAACTTCTTTGAGGGCAGAGTGATCAATCTGCATAGAGAAGACAGCACTCGAAACAATACACGCCTACAGTCTGCCTGCTTTCAGTGTGTAAATGCCTTGAGAGAAACAGGAGAAATAAAACACCATTGGGTGTGAGATGCCATCCTTACCAAAACAGTTATGAAATCCCTTTCAGAAGGCAAAGTTTTTTCTATTTAAGCAGTAATGTAAATATATATATATATTTGCTCCATCTTTATTGTTAAAAAAAAAAATTGCATCCAACCTGCATACCTCTCCTAAGCAGTAGGTTAGGTTATGCCTGCTACCCAACCTGCATACCTCTCCTAAGCAGTAGGTGAGGTTATGCCTGCTGCTCTTTTCAACTTGAAAATTCTTCCTAAAGGTCAGAATGCAACATTATGGGTGAGTCTACCAAAAGAGGAAAAAAAAAAAAACAAAACAAAAAACCCAAAAAAAAAACCCAAGAAAAAAAAAAGGGGGGGGGAGGGAAGAGAACAGAGGAAGAAAAAAGGGAAGAAAATTGCCCTGCAAGCTGATAAAAGCCCATCTGCCTGCTTTTGACAAGGCACTGTCATTCTTCACAGCTTCGCATCCTGTAGACATTTAGAGGGTCATAATTTCCAGTTCAGTTTTCTTTTTTTTTTTCACCCCCCTCTCTTCTGAGATGAGCAACGTGTGAGGAGCAGTCTAAGATGGCCTGAACTAATTCATCTTGTGACCTTTTAGTGCCTTCAGAGCGAAGTGATTTAATAGCACTTAATCTGTCAAAAAACTGAAGGTTTGTAATAACTGTATATTAAGCCAGTTTTTATGGAGCATTAGCTGAAGTCCTTCCAGTTTACAAAATGGGGTGGTAACTTGTCTCTTTTTTATATTTTTTTTTCTTTACCCCCTGTCTTCTATGAATCCCTGTTACTCAGGAAAAACATTTTGTATTTAAGGGAGACAGGGTACTCAAGACCAGTAACTCCATGCATTATAGGGTCCGTAGTAAAGGTTTCTTCCCATCCCTCTGTGAGTTATGGCATAGGGCTCTTGGAGATGATGGGGGACTGAACAGGCAGTAGACTCAGGCCCCATTGGTAATGGAGGGATCTTCTCAGGCTTGGCCATATGCCACAAATCTTAAATTAGACTTAAAAGAAATAAAAAAGGTTTATTTGAACACAGAACACTGAGAAGAATTTGTGGCAAGTGGTTCCTGCTTTCTGCTGCAGCTTTGCTTTTTGATTGCTTTCTCTAAAATAGATTGCTTAATCTAATTTCCTCATCAGTAATCCTGGTAATTTCCTGCCCCCACACCCCCCCCCCCCACCCTTTTCCCAACAACCCTAAATACACAACGCGATGCAACAAAAAGAGAAACTAAATTTCTCACTGAATCCA
>WTSP01026930.1:0-66574 GCA_025331215.1 Actenoides lindsayi | reverse complement strand
TTCGGCAGAGCTCGCAGCGAGGGGCGGCCGGGAGCTCCTCCTGGGATAAATAAGGCCGTTATTTTTAATTTCCGGGCTTAGCCCTTGTTTTCAGAAAGGTGGCTAATTTTAGCGCGAAAACGAGCTTAATTATTATAATATACTGAAGGGTTGCTTTAAGTTAAATGACGAGCCTTGCACTGTATTTATATGAATGAAGAATTAACCTTAAAAGGTTGCCCTTCTCTGAAAATGGATTGCACACTCAGTTCTCTCTATTGATTAGTTTAGGTATTTAAAGTGCTGCATTTTATCTCGCCAGCCGCCCGGTAAATTTGTCATGATGATACTTAAAGGAGCAAATTCATGTTGTTTGTTTTCCCAGACCTTTTTGGCATATTTCTCTGCTTCTTATTGCACCTTTGAGCTATACAGTATTGTATGAAGGAACAGTGATAACCCTTCTGCTTAAATAAGCATGACAGTATAACATCTCTGTTCGACTGAAACACCAATGAAAGGGATGCTGCAGTGCGAAATATGCATTACATTGCAGCTGATGGAGTGAAGTTAGCAATTCTGAAGAGGTTTTCAAGAGGACTAGAGTCTTTCCATATTAAATGAATGATGGCAGGGTTTGTCAGAATATCTGTTCGCTCCAAAAATTGGCGTTCATTTCTCCTTGGAGCTGCCAGATAACGGGAACCGTCCTAATAATTGCAAAGTACTTCAAGACTGGGTAGTGTTAGGGATTTTGAATGTGACATGCTGCTAAGCAAAAAAAGACAAGACACGTTGCATGCGTTTCTGTATCGTAGATTTCTGAGGGAAAAAGAGGATGATGTAAAGTTTTAAAGTTAAATGTGGGCATCTCTTTTTCCTACTGAAGTTTTTAAACCTTTTAAAATTTTCTCCAAAAGACGTTGGGGAACAGGAAGAAATGTTGTGCCAGGATGGTAATAACAGCCAAAAATCACTCCTCTGAGTGCTGCCACAGGAAGCACCATTAGCCGTTGTGCTGCCCTTGGAATTGAGGTGTTTCCCTCGCTCGCACCCAGGAAGCAGCCTCAGCACTACTTGGCCCAGGCTCCCATTTCTGGGGCCTGGGTGAGGGCTGTGCTGTGGCTCAGTGTCCCCTGCAGGCTGACCCCACCGGTGCCTCCCGTAGTGGGCCAGGCGGCCCCACACTCCCATGTGTGGGTGCCCCATGTCGAGGAGCAGGAGGTTTGCAAGCACCTGCACTGGGCGAGCCCCAGTAGCATCCCTGCTCCCCACGCCGAGCCAGGGCCCAGCCACCCCCAATCAGGCTGCACTGCCCAGTATGTGCGAGGGCCAGCAAGCCTCCGCCAAGGCAGCTGTTTCCACAGCTGTCAGTCTCTACTGCGCTCCTTCAGTTACCCTCTCTGGTTTCTCAAGTTTACAGATCTGCTTTTGGTCTCTGAGGGAGCGAGGGAGTGATTGCCACCCCTTTCCTAACCCCGTATCCCAGCCAGTGGTAAGAATACGCACGCCACTTAGATTCCCCTAAGAAAATGGAAATGGAAAGTCTTCAGTTTAGTTGAAAAGAACAGTGAATTCTGGTCGCAATCTGTAATGCAATTAGCGTTATTTGACTTGGCAGCCTTCAGAGGGCCTGCGTGGGCTGCAGGCTGCGAGGGCCTGGAGTCAGCCGCGTCTACGAAGCAGGACTTGGGAGGAACTCTCAGTAATTTTTACATCTGAAGTCTCTCGGTGGTTTTTTTCCCCATCTCCTCTTCCCTCCATCCTCAGCATTCGGATGCTGCAGCCATTCCTTCTTCCCAGCTGGGAAGGGGAGAAGTCAGCTGGTCCTCCAGCCACTGCCCTCCTCCACACCCCCACCAGCCCCATGGGTCTCTGCATCCCCCTGCCTGGCCAAATGAAAATAATTCTGGGTCAGAACTCACTGAGCCGTCTGTGTTTCTGAGGCTAATTTATTTCTTGCACGGGAAATAGCATTAGGTCGGTGTATCTGGCTTGCTAATTGCTTTAACTGGCTGAAAAGATTTGGGTCTTTCTTCAACTTTTTGTGCAAACAGAATAGTGTTACCTTCAGATCCTGCCCCGTCCATAGCCAGAACATATAAACAAGTCTTTTGGTTAGAAAAAGTAATGCAAAGTTTGAAGCTGTGCTAACAGAGGTTATGAAAGACAGGAAGTTATGGGCAAATTGATTTCACCACTGGGAAACTAAGGATTTTTTTATTCGCGCCCCCCCCCCAGTAATGACTGTAAAGCATGCTAACGCTATTCAACATCAGTGCATAGAAGTGTCGCCTTATTAATTCAAGACATAAAGGCAACAAAATAAGCTGTTAAATTTAAAATAGAATACATATATAATGAGAAAAAAAATCTGTGAAAGCTTTATTCAAATGAAAATGCAGGATTGTTTGAGCTAGTGAAGTATCTTTTGTGCTGAGTTATGAGCATATGTAATAGATTTAATTATTAATTTCTCCATTGTTCTGTGCAGACAGACAGGGTTCAAGGCACAGTCATTCTCTGGCTTTCATGGATCTAATTTGTATAATTATTGCCTTAATAAAGAATTGCTCTGATTCCTAGCTCACTTTTTTCCTCTCCTAAGTACTACCTCACTGCTGCTTTCCGAAAGGAGAGCACCTGCCAGTTCTTCAGGAATCAGCTGATCACTTCCATTGATGAGGCACGCTCCCGGTGACGTTCCTTTTCAGGCCTTTTTGTCTAAATGAATTATCGTGCATCCTTTTTAATTTTATTGAACAAATTACATTTGTCAAGGTCTAGCTTTGTAAATAAATAGCTAGAGACACATGGATGCATATTGCTGCTGTTCAAGGTCTCCTGTTCTATTTATGGAAGCCAGATGAATGTGAAACAAAAGAGAAACTTTTCTCTAAAAGCAATTATCTTTCTGCATTCCCATCAGTATAATTATATTGCAGGGAATTTTAAGAAGTCATACAAGTAGAATGGAATACTTAAAATCATGGCTGAATCATTATGCAAAAGCTGAGCAGAGTGTCTTGCCTCATGCTACACAAAACACACCATGGCTGGCTGTTCTCTTACACCTTTACACCTGAAGTGTATGTGTGTATTCATCATAAAATAAGAATCTGAGATCCATGCTATACATAAGAGAAGTATTTGTGGGAATAACTACAGAATTCCTCTCTATTCTGAGGTGCTAATGTTAATGGGTTGAAATATTTTACCGCTCAGGCATTTAAAAATTCATGGCCCTGCTCCGTGAGTACCTTTAATTATGAGTATTTTTTTCTCACTTCGGAGACACATCGTGTTGTTAAAACAGGGCATTTTTGTTTATCAAAAGGTCTTCCCAGATGGAAAAATGAGTAAGGTCCAAGAACACATAGCATGGTCCAGATTGAGTTGGTAGAGAAGTCTGGTAAAAATCGTTACTTTGACCATGCTTTGCGAAATAACATTACAATTTTTTCAGAGGCTGCAGTACCAGCATGGTTTGTAAAAAGTCACATCGTTCTAGGGGGGTGAGTAGAGAAAGTCTGCCAGGAGAGTAAATTTTTTTGTCTGTTGCTTCATAAAATTTTGAGAGCTTTTCCTGAGAATATAGTTTTGTTTTTCCTTTAATCTGTTGGAAAGCTGCTGTCAGACCATCAAAAAAAAAAATGTACAGGGATGTTCTATGGGTGTTTTTGCACTCCTCTTAAAGCAGAAAGCTCAGCAAAAGCAGCCACAGTAGTACTCCTTGAGGAGAAGCAATACCAGGCCTGACTGAAAGCCTTCTTTCACAGCAAAGGAGGTCCTGCAGCAGGGATCTGCTACCCCACAGTTAATATCTCAGCTACCACCTTCCTTCGCAGGGAGGTGCTATGGAAAGGTGAGAATACGATAGCACAATTAAAACCCCTTAAACAGTCCTTGTACAAGGAAGTGAAATAGAAGTGGCACGGGATAAGCATATGATGTTTCCAGATTTGAGTTTGTAACCCACGTGTTCAGGTGTGTATTTGCATTTAATACTAGAAGTAGGCAGATGTATTCTTTCCAGCTAGATTTTTCCTCTTACCTTCTTCCACTTCTGTTGTATCCAGAGTTGCAGGTTTTTTCCTTTCCTCTACTGCCTCTTTTTTCCTCTTCCAGCCTTTCTTACGGCAAACAGGACTATGTAAATTTAAAACCCAGCTATGAAGAAATGAGGTATTTAGCCTGACCTTGGCAAACAGCTTTAGCAAGTCAGGAAATCCGTTTGTAACTCCCCGTGCCACGGCAGGCACAGCGCAACGCTGCGCGCTGAGAGGTGCCCGTCCCGCCGGGGACCGACTCTGTGCTGCTCACCTACAGCAGCTCCAGCCCAATGTTTTCTTTTCTGTGAAAGCTATTTTGACTGCCATGTGTTTGCATTTATTTCCTTTCCGGCTCTGTACATGACTCATCTGCAGCAGGACGGAGGAGCCAGGGCAGAGCTGGGCCGCTCAGGAGCTCCTTTCTTCACTTCCTAGCCCTGTTTTGGGCAGCTCTCTGGAATGCAGCCCCACGGTGAGGAGCCATTCGACAGGCTGCAGGAATTAACTTGCCACGCTGGTGGCAACTGGGCTCAGTGCTGCTTTGCAGGGCAGGCACGGGAGGACTACCTCCTTCCTGTGCCTTGATACAAGAGACTGAGATGCTTCTTCCTCTGCAAAGTGCTAGAGGCAGCTTTTATTCACTCCAGCTTTGAGCCTTGCTGTTCCCTATAGGTTACCCACAAAGCATACTGCCACAGGTCTGCCGCTTCTAGGTTTTAGTTCAATCCAAACCTAATCTTTTCTTCTTTTTCCAGAAGTCCCATTGGCGCCAGAGCTTTCTTGGGTTCAGCCATGGGCAGGGTTGCAGTAAACGGTTTCCTCTCGCTTCCTTCTGGTATCCTGTGCCAGGGCAGGAGGTATGTTTCCATCTGAGGATCCTCCTTGGGAAAGACTCATTTCATTATTTCTTATTTCTTATGCCTGAACCATAATGGTATTTTAACCAACTTTCGGTTTTTAGTAAATTATCCTTCCCCCTTCAATAAACTGCAAATCTGTTACCAATCAGAATATGATACGTATCCTCAGCCAGTTTCAGTGGGGTTTATTTCTATTACATCTGGCAGTGTGTCCAGCGGGGGAGAAAAAAACCTCAACCAGAATTAGCTGCACTGAAATCAGCTGAATTTTGGATGTGTTCAACCCTTTTGGCCAGACTCATTCCGGTTCATGAGAAGTAATTATCTCTTGAGCATCACATTAATATTAAAGATCCATAGGCATTAGCATTTAGGCAATATACCTTCTTCCCAGCTTCACAAAAAAAAAAGATGTGGGATAATTGATCTGAACATGCTCCAAATGTGCATATGTCTTTATTTATGAATTCCAATGCGGATTGTTTGGAAGGATAAGGTGGAATGAGGAAAAGCAGGCAAAAATATTGAGACCTCTCATCTCCTTGGCCATTTCTGTTAGGAATAGTTATAATCTGCTGAAAATGAGTTGTGAAAGCTAACAGCATGTTAATAGCATACATTACAAACACCCAATCCCTTCAACTGGTATTTCTGATTTATGCCTTCTCCCTTTTTCTTAGATCAGGGAATTTGTGGTAGCTGAAGCTTGTGGCTGCCTTTCCCGTCAATGGAGAGTCAGGTTTGGGCAGTGATGGCTCCGCTTCCTAAGGCTGGTGTGAAATTGCACCCTAGCTTCTGTCTGCTGAAGGAAAAATTGCCCTTGGGAGCACTTAAAAAGCTGTCTCCTGCCGGATGTCCATCAACTGGCACGCATCGGCTGTGGGGATGCTGGGGTGACCTGTACCAGACGTGGAGGTGACAAAGACTGAGCTGCATTGCAGGACATGGTGGCTGTACACATGGAAACTGCAGCCTCGAGGTGTTTGGGTACCACTTGCAGCCAGCGTGACAAGGCCCTGTGAAGATGGCAGCGCTGCTGGCTTAGGGCTGGGCTCCAGCCACCGGGCATCCCAATGCTGGCACACTCCCACACCTTCCATCGTGACCGTGGCACTTGCATCTCTGCTCAGGTATGCGTATGGGTACGTAGATGGTATTGCCTCACTCATCCTTCCACCAATAGAAAATCTGATTACTCCACGCTACCCAGCAATGTCATTACTTTAAAGAGAAGTGGAACTTTTTCCTTACTGAATTTTTTGTTGTGCTCAGATTCACTAAGTAAAGAAGTCCATCAAAGTGCCGCTAGCTCGTTGAAACTTCTGCACGTGCACCCCCCTCATTTTCATGCCCTGGCGAGGGCTGTCAGACACAGTCTGGCTGCCCGAGTGGCCATGGACTGGACCAATTTCCCCCAGAATGCAGTGAAGCCGTAGACATCGGCTTCAAAGGTAAACAATTACCTTTTATTATCACACATGGCTTTAGCTCTACCAGTTTCAAATAGCACATAATCACAAGTCTGTGATAACATTTACTCCTGATGAGAGAAAATTTACCAAGTACTAAATTGCTGCTGAGATGACGGGAACATGAGCCAGGCAGGAATTAACTCTGATGATGAGTCAGCAGACGTTAATGTCTTGCACCATGCTGGAGACATCTGCCGAGCCGTCCACTGTTGAATCATCTTAAATATTTCTGTGTTATTACCCCTCCAGGAACAAGCATCGGAGAACTTTTGTGTTATATATGCATAGCTATTTTAAAATAAATATATGCAGGCACATAACAAGTGTATGCATTTAGGTGTGTAGGTAATTTTCAGCTACGGGAAGGATGAGCAACCAACAACTATTTAAAGTAAAACATGCATGGAAATGCTAATAGCAATTGCCTACATTTGATGTTTGGAAAGCAATAGCTTTCCTCAGTTGTGGCTCTGATGAACCTGGGAGGTTGACCTCGTGTCCACGCTGTATGCCCTGCACCTTCATGCAGACCAGCCTGGCCAGGAACTCAAAGTAGGAGCTACAAGTTCACTAAAGGCTCCCCGTGTTTTGGAAATTAATCCCTCCAGAACAGCTGCAGGGTGCTGTGTTCAAGTGTATCACCACTTTGAGTTCTTTCCCATACACCCAGAATGTCAATATGTAGTTAGATAAATGTACTAACTAGGCACAAACAAGAGCATCGATTCAGTGGAGAGGGGCAAGTGCCTTCTTAAATGAGATCCTGTTTTACTGAAGACCCTACAACTGTGCCATCACATACTGTCCTTCTTCTGCACTGGATCTTCAGCAGATGTTAAAGGCAGCGGTGTAAAGCTGAGGGTGCCAAAGGACCGTACTCTGGACAACATAATCATTGCACAGAGGAAGAGGCAGAGCTTTTATGTGGTAAATTATTTGTTGCATTGGGCTTAACTCACTGCAGCAAAATAGCTTCAGTTGTTTTAAAGTACATTGTCTGTTCAGGCCTTAATTAATTTAAACTTTTGCATATGTAATTACCAAAATGTGTGCAGATGAGAACTGCAGTAGTTCTGTGCACATAGTGCAGAGCTGCGTTTTTTGAAACTCCAACTCCCTGAAGTCTGGAGGTCAAACGTCAGTTCTAGTGAGATGTGAGAGTTGTCCACGTTCGCCAAAAAAAATTTGTTGTTTCAGGCATTCTGCAGTCTGAGTGTCACTGCTCCGACTCGTGTTTTGAAGATTTCTGTACTCGCTGAATTTTCAGTTGCAACTTGAAAAAAACACGACTCAACCCACCGAATGTTTTGGAAAGCAGGGTGAGAGCAGGTTTGGCTGCTGCAGAGGGGCTGTGGGAGGCACAAGCTGACAGTGGGGCTGGTGCCCTGCTGGTACGGCCATGGGGCAGTGGGACTGGACAGCCTCATGGTCTCCTTCCTTCTTCTCCTCTGTTCTCCTCACTGCTGCCAATCCCGGGATTAGCCTCTGCTCAGGGCAAGCACATGGCTGCCTGCTATCTGATAGAGGTGCTGTCAGCCCATTTCCCCCTTTTCCCAAGGCCTGGGGTGGGTGTAGGTCCCACCCAGTCCCCATGCATGGACCTGAGGACCTCCAGGACTTCTGAACAGGTTCGATGCCAGATGCTTAAAATAGCTCAAAGGAAATGATGTGAACATCCTCTGCATGCTGGGTTTTGCACTCAAACACTGCTTTTTCCAAAAATTAGCTCTAGCAACTCATCTTGAGGCGCCCTAAAATAACAACTTAGTATTTAATGAACATTAAGGGGGAATTAAATTAATCTAAACAGTAGCTTGAGTTCAGACTTCTCAGTAGTGGCTGCACAAAAGTATGGCAGTTTTTTTAGACCAAATAGGAAATTCATCCTTTGAGGATTGTTTTACAGCCCTACAGAATTTTCCACGAGGTTAATAACCAAGTGAAACGTCCTGATGGGAATGATCACATTCCTGCTACTGCCCAGTCAATAGAGTGGTGCGTCAGGAGGTTTCGAGTAGGTCGCAGTATTTTTCTTCTGCTGTGAAAGACGGTGAGTCTCCATATTTATTTGAAAAGCTCTCTGCCATTTTCTTTGAATGCTGAACTTCTTGGGCACAGCGCATTAACTCCTCTTGAAGTACAAAATGGAGAATACAAGTGCCAGAACATTTTTGTTAATGGTTTCCAAAAACTATGGAATTTCCTGCCCAGCTACATCAGATCAGCCAACAACTTTGTAATTGCTAAAAACAGCCTGTTGATTTTCCTCCCAAGTGTTTCAGCTGGCCTGGCTGAGCTTTCTCTTTTCCACTGTCTTGAGATGTTTCTCTCATTGTGCACTGTGCTGTATTTTTATGGTCAACATATCCTATAGCAAACAATTTCAGGCTGATGGCGGAAGGGAGATTGGATTCAGGTTAGAGACTTGAGCCTGGGACAGGGAGCCAGGAATGCCTCAGTTCCTGGACCAGATCTGCCACTAAATCAGGAATCCACACAAAGCAAAGCCACATGATGAGCAATTGTATGATGATTTGATTTTCTGTGCAGAGGAGGAAGTGAGTGTTTGAATGCGGTTCTCTCCTCGGCATGCCCACTGCAACCAAAGCCACAGCTACAGGTGGGCCATGAGTAGAGGGCAGGGAGCAGGTTCCCTCCAAGGGGAGGCTGAGATTCAGGAGGCTGCTAATAGAGAACTAGGAGTTTTCACCAGAGCAGTACTTGGACTGACATCTCAGTGGTAAGTGCAAATAAATTAGTTAAGTACGCCTGTATGAAATTTTCCTGCTGAAAAATTCATTCTATAAAAGCATTTATACTGTATTCTTTATTGTCAGCTAATCCAGCCCAAACTCATTAAATAGCAGTGTGTGGGTTACTCGCTGTCAGTGAAATTATCAAAGGCATTTTTCAGCTGGTGCACCAGGAAAGCATGTGCTTCAATGCCAACTAAAACAATAACGAGGAAATGTTATGATCAGACTTGACCAGATGACCTTTCCCATTTTAGATTAGTTCTTAATTTCAGCACAAGGGTCATCCTGTGAGAATACTTACAATAAGTCACTGCTCACCTCTCACATGAAAAAGAAGTGACTTATTAGAAATCTCACTGTACTCATTGCAGTTAATGAGATGTGGAAAGCTTTATAATTTGATTTGCTGGACCATATGCTGTAAAGGGATACTGCTGATTTCATTCCTCCACATTTAATTTAAGCAGTATGCAACGGCTTCTTCGTATGGCTACTTATATAATAAAAATTAACTCAAAGTATAAAAAAAATACACCATTGTGGGGTTTATTACTCTATGTGGTTGAGTTTCAAGTGTTTTTCATTGAAACATCTGTAAGTAATGTGTAGGTCTAATTTTAAATCCTGGCAAATATTTTCCATTTAACATTTGGTTTTACTGACAGGCTTGGAGCAGTGGTTTTCAGAGCTTGTCAGTAACAGATACGTACTTTTGAAGATAAACATGGGGGGTTTTTTTGGTTTTGGTTTTGTTTTAATTGAAGATAACTGTAATTCGATACCTGCTTTTCCTATCTCTCTCATATTTTAGCAGCAACGCAGACACCCATCCCCTGTCCCTGCAGCCCCCAGGCAGGGCGGTGTTGTGGGTTGTTCTTCCTTCATGGGCAGCCCCAGAGGTGTGGGGCACGTGGGGCTGCACAGCATTCACCTCCTCACCCCCGAGGGAATAAGGTGACACCATCGGGAGGTTGTGAACTTCCTGGCGACGTCGCCTTCAGAGATGTCCCTTCAGATGTTTTGCAGGCGACAGTTACCTCCAGAGGGTGGGTTTGGGCCTCGGCCCCAGGCGGGGGTTGGCCGTGTGCCACATCTCAGCAGCACACGCTCCTCTCTCAGGGCCGGGTGCGCTCGCTTGTACCACAGCGGCTGGCCATCCAAGCTTTATGTCAGGTTATTTGATTTTTTGGCTGCAAACAAAATGAAACAGCTCGAACAGGCAGGCTGGCCTGCATAGCTCATAAAAGCGAAAGCTGAGCTGACTTGTCAGCGTGCGTCACGCTGCCCAGCGAGGCCTCGCGTGCTCTTCTGCTCGCGCCGCTTCTTGCGAGAGCCCAAGCAAAAGATGGTGCTGGAAATACCTGCTGTGAGGCAATAAAAGGGCAGTTTGGAAGTCAGGTATTAAGATTATTCTCAAAAAGAAGTCCTGAAAGGCTAGAAATAGGGGAGAGTCACTGGTGTTGCCTGAACAAAATGCCACGGTGTTCTTTGTAATTAATGCCACAGTGTCCACAAACTCTAAATACAAGGACTGTGTGTATTTTAATCTAACCCATTGGTTAAATAGGAGATCAGGCCAAGAAATCCTGTGAAGCTGCTGCCTGCAAGGGAGGCTGTGGGCCTGCAAGGTGGCAGGGGCTGCAGCAGCCACAGAAACGCCATTTTGTGAGGTGCACGTCAAGAGGGATGGCGCTAGTTTGCATCCCTTTCACGCTGGCTCTTCCTCTTTTTATTCTTTACTGTTTCCTCACTGTGATTTTAAAAACGAGTTTAATTCTGCTTTCAGTGAGAATAATAGTACATTATTTCCTTCAGACACAGACTGTCATCTTGTTGAATCCTGAACTGCAGCAGCAAAAAATTGGGTTTCAGCACAGGGGGGATAAGCCGTGGGCGCAGGATGCCGGAGAGAGGCTCCCAGGAAAGTATGTCAGTGTTACCTGAATTTAACAGCTTTACATTTAGAGAAACAAACATGTCTTTGCTACCAAAGATAACCCTTTTCTTTTGAACTTGGAAACTGCCTTTAAAGCATCACAATGGTCTGCGGTGTGGGTTCAGTGGCTGAATAGAAGGCGTGGGCTCGAGCCAGCCCTCTGTGCGTCTCGAGTATCCTTGGTGGGCACCCTGCCAGGGATCGAATCGCAGGCCCTTCATGCACAGACCTCTGGATTAAAAACCAAAACAAAACAAAATCAGGTTTCAGTTTTAATACGTCCCTGTTTTCTTTCGTCAGAAGTTTTGAAACGCTTCTGAGGAGACTGGTGATAGTCATAATCTCTGCCACAGTGATTTCTCATAAACACTGAGAGAAACTGCAGCTTTACTGAATATAGCGTCTGTTTTAAATGGCTGGTGGTTCACTTGTTTTTAATATGAGTACAAGCACAGAGGCAAGTAAAATCTAATGAAAGTGCTTAGAAGATTTTGTTTTGATACCCCACAGCAGACTTGGTTTATACTGAAGGGGGAAAAGATTTCTTTATAGCCATGCCTGCAGAAGCTAGAAATTTAATCTTGCTCCACAAGTTATTTTATTGCATTTTTAATTTTCTCTTGCATTACCCTGACCCTTTTCTATAGCTTTTGACGCCTGGTGCTTAATTACTTATCATTAGCAATGTACATGGGGGCCTTCCTGCATATTTATAAATGTGATCATTAGTACATGGGAAGACAAAGACTTCTTTAAGACCATCATTAGTTATTCTGTTTTCATAGAAATGTTCATTAGAGAAACTACCCACCTGGTTAAATAATTATAATTAAGCATTGGTAATCTCCTTTGCATTTTTAACTTGATCTTTAGGACGTGTGTGCATAGCTAAAGGAGCCTTGTTTGGCCATCTTGCTATCTTTTTTTTTTTTTTTTAATTTGAATTGTCAAGCAGATTTAAATGCTGTGTTTTGGAACTGTATACCCTAAGAATGATTTATGGAAAGATAGGTTACAAAAAAAAAAAAAAAAAAGAAAAAGAAAAAGAAGGAAGAAAGAAAGAAATCAACCCAGCAATTATTTCTGAATTCATTAACAGCGCACTGTCAGTGAGAGGTTATATAAGCCATCTACTGTAATGCACCGTATGCAGTTAAAACAAAATGTCACCAGAGCCTGATTTCACTTCCCTATCTGTGGTACTCACTGCAGACACCCAGACTGCAGAAGAACGCTTGCAGAAAGGTATCATCTCCATGTTGTGGTACGGCATTACTTGGAAATGCCAACAATAAAGGCAATGGTGTCAGCATCCAGCTCCCAGCCATCGTGGGACGCTGGTGGGAAACCCATCCAAGATGCTTGGGCGTGCCGGTCTGCTGCCAGGCTGCGGGGAAGGGAGAGCATCACCCCTCTGTGGCTGGCACAGGGAGGGCTCACCTCTGATAAACCACAGCGATGGCAAGAGCTTGTCAGTGGCATAAATATAATCTGTAAACAATTAAGCAGCTACTGCTCATTCAGGGCAGTTTTGAGGAGCAAAGGAAGTCTGCAATCAGTTATATCTCCAATTACCATAAAAATATATTAGCCATTCATTCATTTATTAATGATTCATCAGTTAACCACACATAATGAGCAAATAATTAGCAATGCTGTACGGTTGCCAAAATTGAAGAAGTGTTGGCATTTTAAAGATGAAAGGTTGCATTTATGTAAAAAGTCGGGTGGTGATAAAGTTAATACAGAAGATAATTATAAAAGTGACTGTCCTATTTTAGAGGCTGAGGTCCCGCAAAACTTGCCTAATTGAACAGAAATTAATATTCTTGAAAAGCACACATGTTACTGCATACTAGCTGCTGCATTTACTTGGAGATCTCCCTTCAGTAAGGTACGTCGCACAATACAAGTTAATAAAATGCCAGACAGCAAGACTGCGTTCTTTGTTTGCTCGGTTCAGGGCCTTGTGGAAAACAATAAATTGCATTCATGTCAGCCGAGGCCCATCCCTTTGCTAATTACCGTTTGGTGCTGAAATGACTTCTGTGAAATTGGGAGCATGAAGAAACACACAGCCGTACAAGGGAGGCTTTTCAGACTATGGCAGTAAATGTGAGATAGGCCTTAGGCGCACAGATGTTAAAACAGTGAATTCCCCTACAGATTACACTAATGGAAACCCTGTCAGGGTAAGTCAAATCCGGGGTCTGTGGTCAAAATCTAATTAATGTTCCTGTACTTAAAAAGAATATGAATGCCTGGAGGTGATGAAGAACGTATAAGAAACTCGCTTGTTTGTAAAATATCTGGTGCGGGTGGCGAGCGCTGCCGAGCCCTTCCTTACGAGCTAACACCTGCTGGAGGAGCTGCTGGTGCCGCTTGGTGTGGTGCTGCGGGTCCTGGGCTCTGCACAAAAACCTCTCTCGGTGCCTGGGCTGCCTCCCCAGCCGCGATGACAGTCAGCACCAGTATTAACTGCCCCCTCTTTGTTCAGCCCGACCGAGCTGCATTGGCATCCCTGTTTAGGAAGTACTTGTAGCTGAAAGCGTAAGGGCCAGCTCCTCTGTGTGAAAACAAAGGCTTGCCCGTCTAGGTTGAGCTTGAGGACACTGCTGGGGCTCTTACAGCGCTTTCACAGCTGCACTGTGCGTGGCCTGTGCAAAAACAGAGGAAATGAATTTATAATGCAACAATCTCTTCGTTTTCACAAGCACAAAAATTCCCCTAAATACTTAAAATAACACTCGGAGTGGGACAGACCTTAAATTTTGGATAAATGAAACTCTAATCCAGTGTGTTGCTGAAACAACCTTGTTATTAAAGAAATAAATTTGAAACAGCAAGTGGTTTGAGAATTTTGGATTTAATTATTTAAATCTACTTAAGATAACTCTATAACACTGTGTTTGGATTTCCTGTTGAGAGCATGTTTTCCAGGAAAGGTATCCCACCCAGTGCCTTGAAAATATTAACTTTCTTGTGCAACAGTAGTTTAAGCAGTAGAGACAAATAATAATAATAATAATAATAATAATAATTGTAAGGCAAGATATTATATGCCAACTTGGTAATATTTCCTGCATGCATCCTGTCATGAAAACTGCATAGAGGCGTTTGTGGGACTGGAGGGACCACCTCTCTCCCTGGCTTAAATGGAATGTGTAACGTGGCTCCAAATGCTCAGCAGGTAAGGGAGAGAGTAGTTCCCTTAGCAGCGTTACAGAACCAACAGTACCTGAACCAGCAGGTTTGCAATTTGAGGTATTATATGATATTTAATAGGTAAATATTGGGAATCAGACTTTGGTCAATGCTGATTGCTATATGCTTCAGTTAAAATCTACTATTTCATCTTTAGGATGTAAGATTGTCTCCTAATGTGCCGTAGATCAAGACAGCGATAGATCTGTCTTGTCTTTTTTAAGGGCCATAATAGGAGCTTCCTAGATCCTGGGTTTGTGTTTAGGGTGAGAATCAGACAAATGTATTCAAGATGACCCTGATCTGCACAAAACTGAGCAGAGGGACAAGAACTGGGGAGGTGTTCCTTGTTCCCAGCCATGACCCAGGCAGGGGAGAAGTGACTTCCCCTGCAACCAGGAGTGAGCAGGGGAGAAAACTCTGGCCATGAGTCATGTTTCCTTCCCCTGGGCTAGTGCTGGGATGGGGGTAAGTGGCTGTGCTGCATTCCAGCTCAGCCTCACCTCTTAGCCTGACTCCTGCGTATGCTGTGAAGAATAGGGATGGTGTTTTTTTGTCCTTGAATATCCTCACAAAGTATTTATTCGTGTCTTCGAGGCAGGGTGCTCATCTTAACCGTTTTCTTTCAATGTGTTCTCTCTGTGTTGTCTGTGTTTGCAATACAGCTCTCGCAGGGTGGTTACGTGCTAGTCTGGGGACCAGACTCTGTTGCCGAGTATTGGCAGCACTTGCTCTGTCAGTCACATTGGCCACCGTGGCTTAAGTGCCACCCTCTGTTGCAGGGATGAAGCCTTTCCAGCTGACGCTGATGAGGTTTCATTGATATAACTAAATCTGTCCCTTTTGTCATGCTTAAGGGTGAGATCTTAGGGAGTGTTCAGCTTTCTAGCCAAAGTTTGTGGAGACAAAAAAAAGGCAAATCCAGATTTTTAATTAATCTAGTTAAATGATTCTGTTCCTGTCCACACATCTAATGGTCAACACAGCTGTGTTATTGTCTGAATCCAACAACACCAACCAACTTGAAAGCTGGTGCTCAGTTCAGCACTGGAGTCTCCAAAATTCACAACATGTGTAAGGGTGGTGTTCAACCAAAATCCAAAAGATGTTCCTGGTTGTCCTCATTCAAGCGTGCTCACTGACCTACCTTGTGATAATTAGTAATATTTTCTTTTACAATTATTTTTTTTTTTATTTTCAAGAAAAGGTAGTCCTACAAATACTTTTTTTCTTTAGATGTAATGTCTATATTTATGTGTGACATGAGGCAGATGTTGGTTTAAAGCTTAGTTCTTGCTTATCTTTCAGTCCACTGAAAGAGGTTGATTAGTGTCCCCTAGCTGAACCATTTTTTCCCTCTGTTGCTTTGACCCATTGATTTAATTAAGGTCTAATAAAGAGAGGGCTGAAAGATTGTTAAAAATCCTCTTTTTGTTTTTTTCACAGATCTGACCTATACTGGTCTGTCAGTGCATTTTTGACTCGCACATGCCCTCTTTAATATGTAAGCACACTGATACAGAAGTTGTCTTCCTTACAGCCAGTTGTTTTTTTCCCTTAATGGTAGATCAGGTTTAATTTTGGTTGTAACCAAAACAAATTCTTTTCTGGAGACCTTTTATTTTACTGAAAATAAGTAATGAAAAAATAACTAAAGCAAGTCACAGTATCAAAAGGGAAGACCTTAGAAAGCTTAGTGGTGACCCTTTCTTTCTCTGTTTCCTTTCCCATCCTCCTCTTGCCAGCGAAGAAAGAGGAAGAGAAATTAAACCTCTGGTTTTGCTTTCCAATCAAGTAACAAGAATGGCTGGAACTTTATGAAATATGGAGGGGTTTCCATTGAAAAATGCTTGCTTCTTTTCAACTTTGTGTCTTGCCTAGGTCAGTGTTAATGTTAAAAAAAATATACTTCATGCTACTTGTCATGTTGCCAGCCTCTCCTTTTCCTTTCCCTTCTCCTCCCACCAGCTCTGCAGTTTGCTACTCTAGGGTGAGAAGTGCTTTTCTCAGCATGCTAATTTTGCCACTGAGCAGTCTCATCTGTATCTTGTAAAAGAGAGATTACCACAAATGTGTACCCTCTCCATACTCTGCTTCTGTGGTATGAGAGGACTTCTGGCACTTGGAGCTCCTGGTGCTATCCTGGCTGTGTCAGGATCACTGATGTTGGTTTTCAGAAGAATGAAAAAGGAGAAAAAAAGCCCCCACTGATAACTTCAATGAATGGTTCTAACGTGCTCTTCGTAGCTTGAAACAACAGCATTGCTATCCACAGTGGCAGTTTGTGACTGTGAACCTTCTTAGATGGCTCTTATGCTCAGATTTCTGTGCTGCAGCTCATTAGCAGGAAAGCTGCCTGCAGGGCTGCGGCAGGTTTGCAGTACGGCAGGATATGCACGAAAATAAAAATCTGGTTAGCGGTGGTGTGATCCCAGTGCTGGCTGGGCACTGGCAATTAAACCTGGATGAGAATAAGCCACCTGGATTTTGGGACTCCTGGGATGTGGCATACCGCTTGCTGAGGGCTATCCTTGCCCAGGAAAGCACTAAAACAGGTGTATAAATCCTACTGTGTTCAGTGGGATTTAGGCACCTGCTTAAAGTTAAATGCTTGTTTTGAGAGTTTCCTGAATGAAAGCCTGACAATTGTGCCCAAGAGTAACTTGGAAATTAGTTTTAATTTGCTCATCATAACCAGCTGTCATGAGCCTGGGTAAAAAGGGTCTGATTTTAGAAAGATGAAAGACTTCCCAGGCCTTTGGCTTTCATGCAAGTGCCCTTCCCTGATGCCCAGCACCCTGCTGAGCTGAAGCAGCCCTGCTTCTATGCCGGATTGCTCCGTGGTCCTGCTGAGACTGCAGTGCCAGCCTGGCATTCTGTAAAGCAAACTGCCCGCAGCTGAAATCACCCAACCGCACCTCACCAGCCATGTCCCACCTGAGGCAATCTCTGCAGGCTACAACAGAGGAAGGGAAAGCCCATTCTATATTTAGCACAGGAGTGCAAAGGGAAGTTAAGGGAGCAAGAGAGGGGGAGAGGAGATTTATATGCAAGTGGAAGAGTCAGCTGGACCTCCCACATAGCAGGCATCAAGTCCTTTTGTGTCGCAGGAATGAGAAATCCAACAAACTAAGATTGCTACTTAATTCTGTGTGTGCACATGTTTCCATGCATCATCTACTTAAGGCAAGCAGGACTGTGTCCACGCAGCTGACAGTTATTTTATTTTTTTGCTCAAATACATCGTAAATTAGTCAGTGGATGATACCACAGCTGTGTAGCTCTTAGAAAGCCTAAATTTGCAATTAAAACATTTTAAAGACTTTCTTTTGTAGAGTTCTTAGGTAATTAAGCTAAAGTGCATGTAGATTTCTGTACGTAAATGTACTGGAGCAGTGGTAGTTGATGTAGTAGTTAAGGTCAGGTAGAAACCAGCCTTGCATTTAGAGTCTTTTTTCCAGTACCTCACTCAAAACCTTTCTAAATCTAAATTAATCATCCAGAAATGTATGGGAAATTTGGTTTATGAGGGGAAAAAAAGGCCTTGCATTATTACCATTATCTATCAGTCTTCCCTCACCGTGACTTCATTCATTTTGCAATGCCTGGCTGTTCAGCATTGCCACAACTGAACTTCAGAAGACTTTTACTAGAATAAAGCGTATCATGGGAATGGTCATGTTGGGGTCTTTCCACCATGGCAGGAGCAGGGGCTCAGACCTGCCTGGCTGCAGCCCGGAGGGCCAGGGGTAGATGTAAGGGAAGCTTTTTCCTGACCTTCAAGAAGGAACGTAGGGATGGGACAGTGATTAAGGTGGCTGTGACAAACCTGGGAGCAAACCTGGCTCTGGTGCTGTGTCCTGCTGCAGTGCTGCTGTGGCCTGCTCTCCTCCTCAAAACCCCCACTCCAAGCTGCATCTTCCCTCTCGGCCTCCCAGAGCTGTTCCCTCCTTTGCAGTCTTGTTTCCCCTCTTCCTTGCCAAGTACACTGACTCCAGCCTGATCTGAAAGTTAATTTTAACAAATAACATCTTGGGCTGAGCCAAGTTAGGATCTGGAGATAGGACACGCTGTGGGAAGGGAGCGGGTTGGGGGTGTGTAAAAAGAGCATGAACGCTCAGCCTTGCAATATGTGTGAGAGCTGATGCTCTCTGAGCAATTGAGTGCTTATTATTATTTCTCTTGGATAGGTCACCTGGGAGTAGAGGAATTTTTCATTTTAAATTAAAAAGAAATCTTTTATAATGCTCATTTCTGAAAGGAAAAAAAACCACAACCACCTCATCATGGAAGCAATTAGATGGAGGACACATTGAAAGGAGTGATTAGTTGTTAATTTTTGAGCTGTTGGCCCTGACAGAGAGGTTTTTTGTCAAGGATTTTTTCTTTTAAAGGTGTCTTTCATATGCCTATAGTCCAAGGTTACTTCTCATTCAATAGCAATTACCATATGTCCATTACATGCTAGAGACTGCTTGAGGTGGATGCAGTGGTCCCCATCAGAGCATGTGCCAAGTTGAAATGCCAGCAGCTGTGTGAGTCACGGGATAATTGTTCCTATCTGCTTCTTCTCTTTTCTCAGTCCCAGTAAATGTTCTAGGGAGTAACTTCCCCCTTCCTTGATACGACCTGAAAGTACAGCCCTCTGGTTCACATTTCAGGTTCCAAGTCAGCCGTGTCAAGATTTGAACAAGAATCAAGGAGGATAATGGGTCAGATGTAATTAGGAGGTAAAACTACTGGTGAAATGGCTGCATATTTTGGTTTTCTTTCTTTCTGCCCATCAGATTACAAACCTCGGTCCCACCACCACTCAAAAAACCTAATGCGTAACTGCGAACGCTGCATAACTGCTCTATTGTATCAGATGGAAAGCAACTAACCAGAGACTACAATGCAAAATAATAATAAAAAAAAAGTATATTGTACCTCAGAAAAATATGGGGCTGAAAGCACTAAAAATGCAGTCTTGTTAAAATATGGACATGGTCCAGTAATGGAATGAGTAGGGAAAGTTGAATGGATCAGAGTCAAAAAACACTCCACTTAATTCTTGGGGTTTTTTATTCGCCATTCAGCTTACATCAGTGTTAACATCCACTGAGAAATGCAGCCATTTACAATTTGCAGTTCAATGTGTTACTTTAATTAGTATGAAAATTAAAGGGCAACTATAGGCCAATGTGAATGATTATGGAAATACATGTGCATCACATGCAATGCTCTCATTTAATTAATCGTCTTGTAAACTATATCGAGCACTTTAAGTCAGTTGCTGAGTATAACAACTCTATTTTAAATAACCACTTAATACTTAACAGGATGTGGAGCAAACACTATAGCACACGACTGCTTCTCAAGTTTCAGTGTCTGAGATTTTTTAAAGCTGACCCAAGTCAACCCAAAGAATGTTTAACACCCTATGTCTGAACACAAGCAACTCTGTGATGTACAGACATTCAATTACATTTTTTAAAAAGTGAGAAGCATTTTGTAAAATAGTGACTTTAGAAAACTAATTGGCAGCAGCAAACTTGAGAGTAAAGGCCAAAGCTAGAGGGAACCTTTTACTACTGTAACTCTAGTCAAGGAAAATGAAAATAAAGGCATCTTTGTTTCTCAGTCAAATTAGCTGATTAAAAAATAAAACATTTTAACATGCTTTAAATGCAGCATTAATTATTTATATGAAAAAAAAAATTAAAGCCAGGTTCCATGAATTACACTTTGTGTGTGTGAATTGAACATTACAGGAATAGTAATCCTTTCACATTCATGCCTTACTTCATTAGGCAAAACTAAATATTAAGGGCTCTATTCATTCAAAAAATTCTTATGCATACAGATCACACCTTTTCTATGGCCTTTCTTTTTTTTTCAAGAGTACAATTTACAGGACTGATTTTTAAATATGATTCAGAAAAACCAATCTACTTCTACAGGATGGGCTCTAATAAACTGATGTGTTTGGAAAAGGACATAGTGGTGGGTCTTGCTTGTCGTCAGTGAAAAGGCCCAGAGTCAGTCATACAGTATGGTCTCGAAGCTGGTATAATAACATAGAAAATCAGTTGCATTACTGGTAGGGAAGCTCTGAACATTTTTAACCCTTTTTCCTATAGATTGATTAATAAATAATTCCCCCCCTCACTGAGTGTTTCCAATGGCTGCACAACACTTTATTCTGGTGAATAAAGAACAGAGGATATTTACACAGGCAGGTGTGTTCAGGGATGTACTTTTCTATTTTCCATATATGCCGACTTTAGCAATGGTGTGTCCCATACTTGGCTCCATAGGAGGAAAGTCCATCTGCTGAAGCTGTGCTGATCTGTGGGATGTGGTTAAACATCTGCTGGGACTGAGGCTGGGATCATCAAAGTCACATGTCTGCTGTTTGAATGCAGACCCATGAGGTAAGGAGGTGGTGAGTGAATTAATTGTTTTGCTAACACATATGTGAAAAGAAGTAAGAATTGAACTCTGGTTTCTTTCAGCTTCTTTCTTGGGTGTTTTGTTATTGTTTTTACTGACTGAAGAAAGGAGCAGCCAGAACTGTGCAATGATGATTAACTTTCAAAATAATTAAAAGATTCAACATTAAAATAATAACTTTAGAAGAGAGAGAGGGGGGAAAAAAAAAAAAGGAGAAACTCGAGCAAGAAATTGCAAAAAAGAGGTTACCCAGAAGCTTGCAAATTATCAGCTGGATGAATTTAAATAAACTTTTTGGAAACAAAATATTGTGAAATGGGACAAGGCGTCAGATGGTTGGGTAAGATTAATGTATTTAATAATTTAGTTAATATGGATCAACATCTGCCTTCAGTTACGTCTGCGCAACCCTCTGACTTCAGCCGAGTTGTACTTTTGGAACCAAGTTTGGACCGATGTTTTTAAATAGGCCCCGGTGCAGAATATCTGCAGAGAGCCTGCGCTGCTCAGCGCTGGTGTAACCAGGCAGCTCTGGAGAGAATGGGTAATACAATATGTTATTGTTTCTTGTGTAATTTTTAAAATACATTGAGGAGTAATATACTTTTTTATAATAGGGTGCTCCCTGTCTCTTTAAGGAACTGTCAGATGTAGGATATCCTCGTGCCAAAATGCTACAGTCTGCTCCCTCTGTGCAATTGTTAATTAAATCCATCCCTTATTGTGGAGCCTGCCTAGTCTCTTACCCATTCTGCTTATCTGCGATACCAGATGATGCTCAGTAATTCATGGCCAACCTGCTCCTACCTCCAATACAGCCTCCTGTGCACTGACCTTAACCAGCTTCACCTTTGTTTTATTCCCAAGGAGAATGGAGCCCCGGAGGCAAGTTTTCCTGTTCACCAGATGATGGTTCAGTGATAGATAAGTAAATGGAGAGTGCTTGAGCTGGAGGCCTCCCACATGCTGTCACTCCCTGCTCCTCTCCAGCTCCTGCTGCCCACCTGGATGCAGCATGGTGCAGGGAAAAGGGACTGTCTTCAAAGGGCCTTGCAGGCTGCACCACTCCTGGAAGGCAAGAACCACCTTTGCCTATCCAGGTAATGATACTCTGCCAGTCATCATGTCAGCTGAAAACTTTCTCCGCTTCGTACTGAGCTCTGCCACCTGCAAATCTCTTTACCCCACTGGTAAGGCTGATATACAGGAGCTGGTAGGAATATTTTCATAGCTGACAAGCTGTTTCCCATTTTGACAGTGTCAAAGATTTAAAAGCCACTTCTGCAAATGGGACTTTCTGACAAATATAGACTAAGCAAATCTTTTATTATTACCATATGGCTAGAAATACTCCTAGAGTTCTACTGGAAATGGGTACTGTACCAGCAGAAAGCAATATTCTGTTGGCCTTTGCATTGCCTCAAGGTTATTTACTATGGTAATAAGATCAGTAATTCGTCTCCTAAAATCACTGGGAGTACAAATGCTTATTTAAGTAGATGGTATCTTGATTTCAACTGAGTCAGGAGAGCTCTTAAAGCTGCCTCTTTAGGCTGCAGATCTCCTGTTAAAGGCAAAGAGATGGTGGTTCTTGGTAAATGCAAGAACATTGTTTCACAGCTACCTTACATTTTCAGCAATTCACAGTAGATGTACGGCACAACCCTTGGCAAAATGGACGTGTACACATATGTCAGGAAATTATGCCTATTGGGTTGGGTTTTTTTTTCTTTTGCCTTTCCATAGCAAGGTAATGGAAAGAGATAAAAATCTCTCTCCATCTCCAAATGGTTGGTTAGGCGAAAAGAGACAAAGAGAAAACCCTACTTCAGCAGCACGTGGAGCCCTCTGAACCCTGCTGTGGTGGTGGATGCAGCACCAGCATAAATAAAGAGCCTTGGTCCTGAAAAATGAAAAGGCAAAGATCTGGGGGTAAAATTATTTGCTTCATCACAGAGTAGACCAGTGTTAGAGATGTATCCTGTATTCTTGAGTCTCTTGCAGCCTCCCATCTGTTAGCTCACAAACCCAGTGGACCTCTTCTCTGGGAAGTCCTGGAGGCAGAAGCATCCAGTCTTGCTCAACTGTTGTTGTTGTTTACAAAGCTTATCATGAGAAACAATGGTTTTATGGCAAAGACATAGAAATGGGAGTTTAAGGACCTAGTTTCTAATCCCAAATTCTTCTGCAGGAAGTCTTCACAAAAAGGATAATACAATCTAGAAATACAGAGATACATCAAATGTTTTTGACTAAGGAAAACCTGAGAATGCAAAATCAGTGCCTGTAGTCCTGTGCCAGGAAAGTCTCAGGTGGTCGTAGTGTTTCACATTGGTGATGTGGCATTGAAGGTGAATCACAGAAAAACTAAGCTAGAAGTGCCTAAAACAGATGTTCTTTAGTTTGCCAAGAAGCCTGAGCCCTTAATGAGGACATGTGGCTGAAATGGAAAGCATTAGCAGTTTTCCTGCAGAATGTTGTTCTGTACTTTAACTTCATCAATACAGTTCCTTCTTCGCACAGTTATTAAGCTAAACATCACTGAGGCGTGTGCAAATTTGACGAGAGAAATATTTGTTTGTGCTTTCTATATATTTCAGAAAGTAAAGATTTTTCAGCAGGCACAATTCTGCCTTGTGCGCCAGAATTTTCACTCTCATTTTTTCTGCAGTCGTGGAGCATAACAAACATTCCAAATTACTTTCACCAGCTTGATCACTGTTGTCAGACAGAGTATATATGCAAATGAAACTAATAAATTTTGCTGAAGTTCTCTGGATTCCGCTAGAGTGTATGGAATTGTCTTCTGTTGGTTAACAGCACTTAACACTTACGTAGCAATTTCCATCCTTGGTGACAAGCTTATTAATCAATGCAACACCTCTGAAAGGAACATTGCTATGTATTCCTATTAAAGTGTAAAATTTAAAAGGTATGGATGTGCTCGGAAGTATTGGTCAAATAGCTGAGGAAACCTGGGCTTCAAACTTGGGAGTTTGTGGTTTCTGTCCCATGATTAGGCCAGACTCCTTTGACATACAGACCCCCTTTATGTGTTTAATAGATCACGCTCTGCTGGGTTTCGAGCCACACATCAGCGTGGCCATACTCTGACTTTGAAATGTGGTGATAATGCAACCAGTTTTTATGATTGCTGCCCAGAGGACCTGAGATGGGGATAGAGCACGCTGCTGTGATTTGCTCATTGAAGCTTTGTTAAGACTCACAGGAGCTGGAAGGTGTGTTTCCAGTGCACAGTAAATAGGGTTGTGCTAAATGACCCCTGCCTTTTTTCATGCTAATGGATGTGACAGTGTTGGGTTAACAAAGAAGTCAGTGCTGACTGTAGTGATGGTAATTTCGTCTAGAGTGAAATCCATTGAGTTTCCTCACCTCTTTTCTGTGCCTGCTATTGTAGTACAATAATGCTACCACAGATCTGCTCTCCTTGCAGCCAAGGTGTCAGATGAGAGGGTTTCCTGCCTGCTACATCATAGGAAAAAAAATGCATATTCAATCCAATAGGCTTGGTTTGGGAAATGAGCTTTTTCCACTGTTACCAGGCCTGCAGAAACCACCAGGGAAGTACCGTGAAAAAGGCCTCCTGTAAAGGGCATAATGAAAGACAAACCATTTCAGTGGGCGACTAGAGGAGTATCAATAAAAATCACCTTCTGTATATATCAAGTGATTGATAGCAAGTTTGAAAGCTTTTTTCAGTTCCCTAGCAGTGCCATCCAACTGCAAAAAAAACACTTGGACTTTCCTGCTACCCTTCCAGGTAAACATCCCTCATGCTGCATGTAAGAAGAGTTTAAAGAATAATAATTTTTTTAAAAGGTACATAAAGTTATTACTTTTAAATAGCCCAGTTCATTGCTTTTGAGGGTGACAATATCTAAATGACAGCAGGTGGGGAACTGTCCTATGTTGACTGGACAGACCAAGGGCATGGGCCAAATGGCAATGGCTCCCATATACCTGCCTGCAAGGTATAGGCTGCAGTCCCAGTCTCACTCCCTGTCTCATTGATAGCTAAGTTGCTAGTACTGCTCATGGTTTTAGGTGGGGGCTTGTAGCTGCTTCTCTCCCTTGTGGATGCTGAGTCTGGCCCTTCAGTGCATCTGGTGCTTGGTCTCATGCTGTTAATGGGAACCAATTGCTCCTCTTGAAAAGGACTGTGTGTTTTGAGGATTTGTGCACCTAAACATTGTGAAGCATTCATACCAAAAAGCTATGGAAGCATTATATGAGTTTTTATGACCAAATCTATATCTGTTTCATTGCCTCATGCTCATGGAAGTCTTGTGTCAGCCATTGGGAGGCCACAAAACTTGGAGAAGTCAAGGGGCTTCTGGGAAATGCCTACTGAGACAAATTTTATAGTTAGGTACTGTTATATACAGTTAGATACTGTTCCTTCTCACCAGGGAAGGAAATCCAGGTTCATGAGACTCCAAGACCTGGAAAAGCACCTTGGAAATACCGAGTTTGATCTGCTTCATCCACACACAGCCTGGTTAAAAATTGGTTCCAGCTACAAGGCTTGGTTTGGATCTGGGTCCAAATAACCCTTAATTTAAAGACGAAGTCTTTAACCCACTGATGTCAATGTTATTTCTATCACTGGCTTAACTGGATGAGGCTCTACACTGTGTTTTAAACCAGACTTTTAGTTTGGCCTGTATGTAATGTAAAGATAAGTATTAACTGGGAAGTCTAAATTTCTGGAAGTCTCTCTCTCAGTAGTTTTTAGTAAATTCACTACTCTAGCATAATGTAGCTTTCTGTTCTAATTATAGCATTGCTGTACTTGGGCGCATCACATCAAAGGGGTTACCTTGCTCTCGTAGCAGAATCCTCCTTAGGTTCGCTCACTCTGGGGACCCACACCCGATTTCCCCGGTTCTGCGCACAGGCCAGATTTTTCAGCTCCCTTTTAATCTTTGGCAATTTGAATTTATATGGAAAACTTACAGGTGACAGTCTGGCTATGTTGAGACAAGTAGGATAGAAACCATGTCAGAACAGTCCCTGAAAGTCCTACGATGTGCTTAAAGCATTTCAAGAGAACCCTTGATCCAAAGTATCAAAGGGTTACAGTAAGATCAAGAAGAATTAAAACTGATGGTGTGCCAGAAATCACGTGCAGCACAAGGTCATTACTCACTCTCGTTAAAGCGGTCTCAGTACTGTGGCCTGATCTGAAGCTTAATTGAAAAGTTTCAAATGATGCATTATAACGAAGACAAGACAGCCACTGCCCATTCCACGACCTCTGCTAAAAAAGGCAGCTCGGTAATAGGGCAGAAATCTAAGCAATTGCTTGAGGATAATCAAGGCCTAATGAGGTACCCACTTCAGTCTTTCAAAGGCGGAGGGACCTCTCCCTGACGCTGGAGAGAAAGCAAGGGCTGATGTGAGCAGGTTCCTGCATTGGCCACCTGACCAGGGTAGTCACAATCCTCAGCAGCTGAGGGAAGGCAAAGGGCAACACCATATCTGTAGTGTGACTTTTCAGTTAGTGCTGTGGCCTAGGACAGCCTCCACTCAGTTGCATTCTGTAATCATTTTCTGTTACCCCAGGTCTTGACCCAATATCAGAAGGAGCCCATCAGATCTAAATTATTAGTTGTGTTAGGAACCAACACAGTGGCAATAAGAGATAGCTTACTGCTGATGTTATCAATTTTCCCTAAAAATTCACAAAAAACCCAAGACCCGTTGATGTTCTACTTGAGTATGATAACAAACTGCAAGTCACAATTACCCAAAGAAATCAAGTATCTCCTTGGCATCTTCCTCTTTTTTTTTGTTGTTGTTGTTCTATTATCTGTTCTAGCAGAGAAGTCAGTGCCCATATCCACACAATTATCTCCATATCCAGATGCCAAATTGTGAAAGCTGCTCTTCCTGGGCTACTGCTTGGGCAGCTGTATTAAAGAGTTTGCACAAGCTCCTGCCTGATGAGTAGTTACAGTGTGGAATCACCTTTCAGTCTGCAGAAGCCAAATAATTTTTCATCTTTTTGAAATAGTCAGCTCACCCATTTTAATCTGTATCTGTAGGCTCTGTTTTTGTGAGGAGAGTGTGTCTCTCCAGATTTGTGTGTGTTTGCTGAGCAGGTCTGCTTGCTGTTCCTAATCTCTCATTTTTGATAAGATCTCCCTTCTGTCTTGAGATACACTAGCCATGGGAAGCTGGACCAGACAAAAATGTTGTACAGGGTTTCAGGTTCAGTGACAGAGTACAGCCTTCGGTGGAGAATTTGCTTAAAGATGTGCACAACAACAAGATACAAAATTTGTTTAGCACCATGGAACATTTTCCTTGGCCTTCAAGTTCCTTCCTAATTTTAAGTACACATAAGATAAAAGTACCTGCTTTCTTTGCTGTGAATTTTACTTAAATTATCTTCTGCTTTTTGATGTAGTTTCCTTCAACATGGAGACTGAAAGGAAGGTTAATATAAAGAAAAAAGTTATAGTAAAATAACTAAAACCCCATTTAATGCAGCTCTTCAGGTAACTGTTTTGAACACCATGAAAGCTGAAACTGGCTTCATAGGACACCCTTGGGCTTAGAATCACAGAATGTTGGGGGTTGGAAGAGACCTTGAAAGATCATCTAGTCCAACCCCCCTGCCAGAGCAGGATCACCTAGATATTAGCATTAAACCATGTGTTTTGCTGAAGTAAGACCTTTAATACATGACATATGGCACCAGGTCTACAAAATATTACTGTTTGGCTGACAGCCCTGCTTCTGTCTGTTGCTTGCAAATTAATACTGTTAGTCTGTGTGGGTAAATAGGTTGTCATCACCAGTGCTCATGGTCACTGCAGGCTGCACCCACGAGCCTAAGGACTCTGCGTCCACACTTCCTTCGAGAGGGATTTGTATGCTAAGCTGCTGGTGCCGTACCCATGAAAGCAGTGGCTGAGCAGTCCTGCCTGGTGAGGAACCACTGCCACTGTGTTTTCACATCTCTGAGGAGCTCTGGGACAGTACAGGAGAACAGGGCACTGCCAGCTGCTGCGTGGGGGCTGCTGTGGCGGCCGGCTGGGCTCTGGAAGAGCTGGAGCCAGCCACAGTGCCTGGGGGCAAGCAGTGAGAAACAGGCTGCATGTTGTACCAGCCTTGAAGGTACAGTGTCAAAAGGCATTTCTTGATCTATTGTTTCTTGTTAAGGCTCATTGACTGACTTAGCCAGTTATAGGGTTGGGTGGTTTTTTCACTCATTTTGCTTGTATATGAACAAAGATAAAATGCAGGTGAAGGGATGCCTAGCATGTCTTGGGATCAGGTACCAGTCCACTCTTTTGAAGTGCCTGCAAATGTCAGCTAGAGCTGATCTTTTTGGCTTCAAGGCTGTATTTTCCTTTTCTGCTGCAGGGACTACTATTGCCTGCACTTTCCCTGGGTCATTGCAGCATTCGGACAACTCACTGGGTCTCCCTGCTCACCTTACGGTATCTTTGGCTAGAGAAAGATAAGATCAGTCTTAATTTGCCTGTTCTACAGGAGCTGCATGCATGTGTGCATGTGGTGTGTGTGATGAGCCATGGGTAATGGACCAGGCACTGCTGGTTTGGCTATGAAAGGTAAGAAAAACTTCCCAAAGAACTTAAATTTGCTATGGGCAGGGAGAGGGAGTGAGAGCAGCCAGTGGGAAGATGTTCTACCTATATGCAACCCACTAGCTTTGCTGAGTTTTAGGTAATAAGAGGGGGAAAAACCTCTGACATTTTTTAAAAAAAAATGTAGATCCTGGTATCTGTGTGGAAAAAAATTGGACAGTTGAGTTATCAAGTAGATGATGAGAATGTAAGAATAATTATTGTACAGTCCTATTAATGAAGTTGTACTTCTAGCTCAAAAGAAAAAAAAGAAAGAAATGTCACCAAAGAGAGCCTGGTGAGTTACTTCAGGGAAAAAAAATAGTTTCTATTATATGAATATAGCTTGTTAGCTTAGCAGAGAGCTCTGGACACTTAGGGAAATACAAAACACTTCCATATATCCCAGTCCAGGATGGAATTAAAGTGTTGTAAAGCTTCCCTGGAAGCCAACATTTATCTAATATGTAAGCATATTTAGATTTCATTTTGAAATGGTTGTTAAAGGCTATCCTTTGGCTGCACTCTATCCTTCATTCTAAGTTTTTTTTGAATTGTTGAACTCTAAGAAAAATGTACTTTCAGAACCAGAAATGCTTGAATGACCAGTTACAGCATGTACTAATCCTGAGAGATATCCACTGAATCTTCTCTCCTCCTCCAATTTACTTGTTGTTTTTCCAATCATGCCCTGCATTAATGTTCTACACTTAGCTAAATTGCGTGTGTTATATTTTAGATCTATTTTTGTTTTGTCTAAAAAATTTCCAAATTGGCATTAAGTATTCAAGATGTAATCTCCATAGCAGGAAACTAGTTATCAGATTCATATAAAGTAACTGGGCAATAGAAACAACTCTGAGCGGAACGCATTTTTTTTCTTTTTTTTTTTTCTTAGAATTAAATTAGAGGGAATTTAATGCTTGTGAAAGATGCTGGATTGCAACATCAGAGAACTGAAGCTACTATTTAACCACAGAACGGTTACAGGATGGGAGATGGCTTTACAAGATTCCCCATGAGGGTTGACAAGATATCTGTCTCGGGTTTGGTGCCTTTCATCTAGCTGGAACAACCAAGCTTTCATGTGTCAGTAACAGTCACCCTCAGGTTGTTAGCTTTCACCTGGGTGATGGGGAGAGCCCTTCTCTTACAAGGTGGGGATTTGCTTTTGTGATTACTGGCTAACATTTATAATACAGTTAAACCTGAAAAACTAGATTTACTACAGCTGAGCTAGCACATCACTCCGAGGGACAGTCCTAGGTCAGAAATTCAAAGCAGAAGATATGTCTATGCTGTCCCTGCCCCACGTCACAGAGGCAGGTAGAGCTGGAAGGGAAGGAAGGGTAGGACGCTGTGACAGGCACCCCACTGCATGCTCTGCCACCACCTTTGTGGTGTCCCTGGGCATGGTGCTGCTGCTTTGTTCAGACCCTTTCAGAGGGGCTCTCGGGCCCAAGGTTTGCATACTTTGCTTTCTGTTGCCACGTGTTTATCAGAGGAAAGATAAGACTGACAGGCTGCAAGATGCTGTTATTGGAGCACTGCCATGTTCAGGGTCCAATTCTCATCTTTTCTCTTTTTTCCCCTGACATTTCCAAAATAGTTTTCTCTCAAGGCCATGTATGGTCTACATGGTTTGAGTTTCAGGTCTCCGTAGTCAGGTTCCTATTAGACAGGTACTGACAATATCATATGTACTGTTGGTCTTGCCAGCTGCAAGAGACCCTGAAAAGCATTTTTCATTATGTATGTTAAGCTTCAATTTATATTTGCTGCTTAGCTAAATTGATATGTTTGGTATTGATGGATTTTACTGACTTCACAAGGAGGGGGAGAGGTGAGTAGCCTCAGGGTAGTTTTTAATAATTTCTCTAAAAGGAAGAGACTTTCACGGTACTGCCTGCCTCCTCAAAAGCTCATCAGCAAAAGAAAATCACTCTTTCCATGTTTCATGTGTGCCTAGTCTCACAGGTGAAGGGTGGCCTGCCCACACAAGGGCACCCAGCAGGCTGTCCACCATGGCTCTCCTGCTGTCGCATCAAGGACAGCAGATATACATCCACTAATGAATAGTTCAATAGGCTTGTTATGTAAAGTCAACTTATGGATGTGCCCACTAGGAACCAGTTAAGTTTTTTCCTCTGCAGCCACATTCTTCTGCTGGTTGTGGTATGTTGGACAGAGGCTGCATTCCCTCGCACTGGAATTTCCTGTATTAGAACTGCACAGGAATGGATTTATTTTGTAGTCCTTCAGATTTCCAAGCTTCATAGAATTCACATCCTCTATGTGCCATGAAACAAGGATTTGGTTTTTACTGAGGCATTGCAGAAAGGATGAACATCTGCTGACTTGTTGGTCTTTCAAAGATTGGCACCCTTCAAGACTAGAGGTGACCCAGTTTGGGATTATCTCACTGAAGACTGAGGTATTAGTGACATGGCTCTCATATAGCTCATGTATGCTTTTTGCCCTGATTTTTGAAGCTACAAGACACGTGTCCTTGCTTGTTGTCAATTTGCACCCTAATGCACTGCTGAGGGAGCTCATGTTGCTTATGTTGTAGCAAGAATGTGATGGCTACAATCTGTAAAACACTAAACTGAGGCAAGGCACGGGCATCCTGCTTCAATATCTGCTACTCTAAATAAGTTTGTTGTCCTCTGATATTGTGTGCTTGGTGCTGCAAAGGCAATGGTCTAGGTTCGTTTTGTGTTGAGGGCTCTTTAGAAAGGCCCATGGATTCTTTCTCTTTTCTCAGACTCACCTGACTCCAGCCCAGCTGTAGTATTCCCACTTCTTAATCAAAATTGCGTTTCAGATCTCCAACCCCCAAATTTACAGCTTCATTGAAATGGAGATGGGTTATATAAGACTTTCTTCATAGAAATGTGTAATACATTATGCTATATTGAGTTTTGTGGAAGATGTGTTTGGTTTTGGAAATACATTATAGGCTTATTTAGATGCCAAGTTCTTCACTGTTCTACTAATGCCTTCCTGATAGACAGGTTTTTAAAAGTAAATCGTTAGACTGGTGCAAATTTCAAAGCTATGTATCTACGAAATTTTGCACTGTGGTGTTGAGCCAGGTCTCAGACTTTCACAGGAAATGAAGTGGCAGCTGTGATTCTGTGGAATGGGTTTCCCAAAATTGCCTTGCCCCATCACTTTACCACCTCTCCTTTATGCACTTCCTACCTTAACTGCTCTTAAGCCGGTTTGCCAGGGGCTCTGAGTGACTGGTTAAGTGGGCTGAAATGTTCAATTTTCCCAGTATTTGTACTTTATGACTAAGCTACATTATTGGTTTAGGATTTTTTTTAATCTATGTAAGGATACTTTCCACCTTAATTGCATGCTAATTAACATTTTGCTTTGAGGAAGATGAATATTATATAAACCACAGCTCTACCCCAGCTACTTCTCCTACACCTGCAGCCCAGAAAACCATTTTCTTTTCCCAAGGTGACTGTTTTGCTTCCTAACAGGCCAATGTGGATTTTTAGGCTTGTCACAGAGCTCCACAAATAACCAGTCAAACACCTCCACCCAAACCTTCGTGACAGAGTCTTTCTTTTATATCCTTAAATTCTTTCTATTAGATTTGCCTCAGTAATGAATGTGTCCCAAACCTGTGGAGTTTCTCGGGTGGTAAATTTCATCAGCTCCTTCTTAGACAAACATGGCCATCGTGTCCCTGCTGCAGCTCCCTCTTGCCCATGCAAGGGGATGTCAGACCACTGGCTGATCTCATCTCTCCCAAACACTAATTTAATTTGTGAAATGTTGTGGATTTTTTCTAAAGTGTGTGAACTTTCCTTACTTTGTGTTCTTGGAACATGAATTAATGCTCTGTTTTCATCTGGATGGCCTCGGTGTGTATCCTGCCTTTGCACACAAGCATTCATTCAAAGCGCTGTGGCAAGGATGGTATGAAAACAAATCACCGTTAAAGCAATGAACTTAACTTTTCTGTGAGACCAACTGATGAGAGGTTTGCAGCAGGTCTTGCTGGTGCCATCCTTATTTGTGCTCAGCTAATGGCCAAGCCACTGTGCTTGGGTGAAGGACTAACTTGGTCACTGAGAACTAACTGAAGGTAAAGGAGAGCAGTAGGAAGGAGCTGAACCATAGTGCACCCTTCCCTACAGATACAGAGCCAGGCCAGGTACTGTGCACTTGGGTGGTGTGCTGATGAGGTCCTACTACATAAATACAAATATACAAAAATACAAACCATGGTAAAGTTTATAATTTCCATTAAATTCTTAGTTTTTCTTCTCTAAACTTAATTCTATCATTTATGCTTGAAACTATCTGGCCTTTAAATCAAGAGTTAGTATTGCTCCATGCAGTACCCAGGCCGAGTTCCAGTTTGAACTGGCTGTTTAAAATTCCCCTTGTTTTCTAATTTCAGCTGAATAGTTTTAATCGCATCTGGTTGTGAGCCGTGGTGCTGTACAGTGGGCTGCACTTCCCTGAGAGGCTTCCGTCTAGAGGTAGTTGCACTTCAATGCCAAGGGAAATAATAACTGGATGGATGGAAAGCGCCTGGGATTGATGTGGTTTAAAGGTGCTGTTTGTGCAAGCTATTATCAAGGAAGGAGTTAGGAAAGAGATTCACTCTTAAAATGCAGGTGCTCTCGTGCTTTCTCTGACAGATGTGTTCCAACAGTGTTTTGAATTCTGTTTAAAAGAGCTAAACCTTCAGGCTCTTCTCTTCCTTTCTTAAATTCATTTCCCTGTTTAGATGAAAAAGAAGCATTTTGCAACTTACTTTAAACTTTCTTCAAAAGAACTGCTGGAAAAGGAACATTCATGTGAAGCACATAAGCTGTAAACGAATGTTAAGCACAGCAGACGGAGTGATTTTAAATGTGCTAATGGACCCGCATTAGACTGTAGGCATTTACCTAAGAGAAAACCTCAGATGTGGAAGGACTGCCAGGTGGGGATAAAGCCCCAGTGAACGAGCCAAATGATAGAAAAGTGTTACCAGAGTAAAGAGCTGTATGTGTGAAATAAATACCAAAATGGGGAAATAGCACCAGCAAAGAAGTGAAAGATAGAGAACATTTAGGTTAGGTAACTGATGCAGGAGCATGTACACACAGCCTGTACTGAAAATGCAAGCTCTTAGGGTGGATTTCTCTCTGTCTTTTTCTCCGCACACCCCCCTGCCCATTTTGGCATGTTTTTCCCCTGCTACTGATGGTAGCTTAACAGTGTTAAGAGCATTAATGGGAAAATCTCCTGCCACCTAAATGCACACCACTTTTTCGCAGTGCTCTGTCAGATGTTTTCAGGTGCGTACTTGCCTCAAAATTTCTGACAAACTGTTTTCCTCAGATAATTTTTGATTACTTTTGTTAGGCCTTCTTGGCTGGTGGTTACTTTCTGTGGATGTGGGGAAGCAGCAAAGCAAGTGGATTCAGATTTGCATGATTTGTGAATATGAAGCGGGGGGGAAAAAGCAGTCTAAAAAAAAAAAAAAGAAATACCCCACAGGAAAGAAATAATGGGCAATATGTTTCCTTTTGAACTTTTTCAAATGAACCTCTGGAAAAGGTGTCATAATGCCCCCAGAAATGAGGAACAGCAGAGGGACAAAGAAAACTCTGTTACAGATGTCCCTCCAAGTCTATGAGCAAATTGTTTTTTTCTAAATAACTCCAGAACATTACATGGCCTTAACAAGTTTCCCAGGACAGGAACTTCTAGTTTATTACTTGCTCACATTGTCATCAGAAATTAATTTTGTCCCTGAAAGACAAATTGGCTGGTAGCTTATGAAGTTAAATGGAAAGAACAAGTGAGCATCTGTTTCTTCTGCATTTTGTCTCCTTGGTGTCTTACATATAAATGAATCAGAGTGTTCAAACTTAAATTAAGATCTTTGGCTAGATAAACAGTTAAAACTGGTTCCCATAGCTACCTCTCACACATAGCTGTGATTGCATTATAATCCCCTAGTAATCAGGTCTAAATGAAAGAAAGATGATAAGGGTGCTATTTTCAGTTTTCAGTACTGATTTTTATTAGCTCTCAATCAGATCAGGACTGCTTTGCCTTTCATCACATTGTGGCAGTGTTTGTAGAATCATTAGAGTAATAAAGTGTAAATCTTACTGAGGTGCATTTTTCTTGAGGTATTTTATATAACGAAAACTCTGAAGATTACAGTGGCGGGTACAGGAAAGATTTGTTTCTGCGACTAAAGTGAGGATGTAATGTATGCTGTATTCATTTATTCTTTACCCAAGCGAATACCTAATGAATTACCTTGCCGAGGTAAAACAAAAAATAAAAATATCCAAAGAATCAGCCTGTCTGAACATGGTCCTAATATCAAGCACTGAGTTTAGTCATTTTTTTAATTTGCCTTATTATCTTGTATCATATCTCTCCCTGTGCATTACCATGCACAAATGAATTACAGGCAAAACCGCAAGCGCTGCTATTACCAGCCTGCTGTTTTTAGTAAACCAGTGCAGCCCAATAAAACATCATGTTGCAGCAATATATAAGTATTTATTGTAGAGTAAATTTCAGCTAAACAAAAGCATACAGGGAGGCCTGATCCTGCTCGTAGGAGAGGCAGTGGCAAAACTTGAGTTTGGCACTTACATCATTTGCGTCTTACCTGCATCCTTGATTTGCAGTATCCTTTGAGGTAAATTTTACTTAATAGCTTTACTTCTAAAAGGTTCCTGGCTGCCAAATTTAGAGGAGACTTCACTCAACCTTCAGAGGGGTTGCTGGGTGTTTCTGGAGGCAGAGCTCTCTCTCCTTTAGCAGACAAATTGCCTTGTGGAGTGTTGCAGGATTGTTCACAGAGTTTGCAGGTGTGGCTCACATTTGCAGTTAGCTCCCAGTTTAATACTGGAGTGATTTTACTTGCCCATAGACTTTTTTTTTCTTAATATCTAGTGAATATTACAGTGTATCGTACTATAGAATAGCTATTAAAATGCCTCCCCATTTTACATATTTGAATTTTATGTATTCTCTATTTAAATGAGGAGTAAACTGTCCCAGTAATTCAGTATGAGACATTTGCAGTCGGCCACACAAATGCGGGAGTATTAGGTAGCAAAAGAAATCAGTCAAAAAGTTGAGGGGGTGGGGAGTGGGGAAGCAAACAACTTTCTGGTTTTCTGTTTGATTTTAATGAATTTGATATAGGAACTATGCCTGATATTAACATTAAGAAGCTACACTTAATTTCTGTTCTATAAAAAACTAATCTGTTCAGCCAACAAATAGGGGTGTTTACATAGTTCATAAAGTCTAAGATACTGTCTAATGTTAGAACATGGAATATTTTAGGACAGGGACCATTTAATGTATACAAATTTATACCTGAGATAATTAGATATTGGTATTCACATCAGGCAAAAAAAAGAATAAATCAGTTCATATGATGTTGGAGATAAGGAAACAAAATTTATGTTTCAAATTTTAATCTGTTAAGACTTCTAAGATGCAGAGAGGTTCTCAGTCTAAAATGATTAATTTGCTACTAATATTTTAAACTACAAAAAGCTCAAATTCAAACACTTTTCCAAGGCAAATAGGCAAGAGTAATTTGGTCAGAAAGGTTTTGTGTGTGTTTATATGTTGACACGCAAATGTAATACGTCTGGAAGATGTTGCTATGTCTAATGACACAAAAGAGAGTAAATTGTAGAGCCTGATTATCAACAGATAACAAGACATACTGTATATAAATAAATGCTCAGCATCAAACCCCATTATTGGATTAGCTATATAATCATGTTTCAGGCTGTAAGTCTGTGCTGACAAATGAACACTTTTCATTTGGCTCAAGGTCCTCATCAGCAACGGAACTAATTTTACATTCTCACCCATTAAGTGAATAAGATGTGGAAAAAGCTGTCTGCTTTTTGAAGTGTAAATTTGCTGCTACAGGCTGTACAGACCAAAGCTCTTTTGAAGCAGTGAAATGAGATCATCTCTAGGGACATGTGAACCTGACAAAGTTTAGGTCATTTCTGTGGAAGGTATGGCAGGGGGGAGCCATTTGGATATGGTTTCAGTAGTGACTTATATGGGGCAATTTGGAAGATGCTGAACTTTACAAGGTTTTTGTTCAAATTTGTGAGAGAACTTGAACTGGGAGCACAGATGCAGCTTTCAGCCTTTAGAAAGAAACCTCCATAAACATCTGAACTGGATACTTGGCCAGCACAGTTTGGGAGTACTAAGCAGGTTGTGTGCTGAACCTCTCCTGCTCAGCAGAACTTAATCAAGTTGGTTTTAGGAGCTGCATAGTTCCCCTGCCTTCCCCTCCATACACACACACAAATTGAAATCCAGGAACTAACTTGGACCTCTTTCTAGAAAAGGTGATGGAGGTGGAGGAACTAGACCATCACATTTCACTTTCCACCCCTGGGAAGTCTCCTAGGAGAGAGGAAAATCACCGCTCTGTACCTCATCTGGCTGCTAACCCCATAAATTGCAGCATGGCACCAGCTTCGCTTGCCCTCTGGAAGCCCCTGGCTGGAGGGCAGGACATCCTGCCTGCGCCTCTGGGAGACAGGCATGGTGAGCATGGAGGGCAGCGTGGAGAGAGAAGGGTAAGGGTAGAGGACTCCTCAGAGGGATCAGTAAAGATCCCCTTGGTCAGCTGGTGTAAGGGGCAGGATTACAATAAACTCTAGGCCTTCCACGCTAGGGAGCAGTGTGGTGATGCACCACAGCTCAAGCAATGGTTAAAAAGATGTTGCTGACACCAGCTTAGAAAAAAGGTCTCATGAAAATCATTTAATTTTTTAGATTTCCAGACAGGCAAACCAGTGTTTAACCACTGTTTAGGATCATGAAAAAAAAAAATATTCCCAGGCTGTGTTGAGTGTCTAACCAAAACACTTTTAATTTGCAAACCAACTAAAAATTATGATAGGCTTTGATTGTTCATTTGATTTCACCCCCTTCTCTTTGTTTGCTCACTGGAACATGATTGTATGACTTCTGTTTTCAGTCTTCCTTGGAAAATGTGCAGTTGTTTTATCCACCACTTCCTGATGTCTTGTAGCCCACCAGTGGTTCATGGACCACAAGCTACGAAACACTGCGAATCCTGTATAGTGCTGTGTGGGTATAACAAAAGTAAAGAAAATTGCAGGAAGCCCAGGCTGGTGTATTTGCATAAGAAAATACATCCTTGATATGCTCCTGTGTAAAGGGGATAGTTAAATCTTAGTTCAAGCACCTTGAGCATATAGTTTTGAAACTGTTTTTCTAAGAGTAGTGGCTATCAAAGCGTAAAGATGGTTGTCAGGTACATGTATAAAGCAACAACAGGTTTCTAAAAATATCCTCTAGGCAAACAATTGCACTGCTTTCTCCCCCAGTATTTTTAACCAGATGTGGTAATATTGTGTAGGAACATCTGACTGGCAGAACTGAACAGAAACCTAGATGGGTAACCTCTGAGGACTCTTCACTTAAAAATAAACTGAAATAGAGGCAGCTGAGAGAGAGATTTTGTGTTCCCTTCCCTGACCTCAGCTTTCTGACTTCACTGCTGATGATGTTGTGCCCAGGAGCAGGCTTAGTTGTCTACTTGCCTGAGCACATGGATGGCATTTTTGGCCCTTGCAGTAGCCCCTCTGCAGTCAGCATCGATTTATTCAGAGCCTCCCCTTCACTTTCCTCATCAAAATAAAGCTGTTAATAACACTTCTCTACCTCACTGGCATGTTATGAAAGTCAATGAGTTGATGTCTGCAAAAGACTTTGAAAGTATAAAATGGTGTGGAAGTTCTAAGTGCTGTGTTGTGAAGGTCTCCCTTTCCCCAGCTTAAGGCAGAATGAGTTAAAGTTAGCCAAAGGGGATAAGAGAAACAGGAGACTTTATAAGTGTACTGGGGGAAAAGGAAATACTGGAGAGAAAACAGACACATTAGCAAGTGAGGAAGGAGAAGTTAATTATAAGTTTAAAATGGATGAGCAATAGAAATTTATTTTTTTTTTTAGAAAAAAACCAGTCTAACAAAAATAATAAGGACTGATGATTAGGAAGAAGTGAAGGCCTTGAGAAAACAGGTGTTTGATTAAAAGACAAGGGTGAGAAAACCTGTAAAACATGAATGTATGTAAATGAGCAAGTCTAGATGAAACTTGTCTTAAGAGCAATGTGAAACTAATGCATTTTTCCAAATATTTACAAGCAGTTTGGAAAAACCACAGCAGACAGGGGGAAAGTCATATCAGAAAAGGAAAAGCAACAACAGTCACAAAAAAAGCTGCTGATGTTTGGAAAAACAATGCTAGTGATTACTGGCCAGTACGTAGTCAGCTGTACTAAAAGTGAGCAACACCACTGGAGCAAGCAGGCAAGTGTCACATCTGTTGGGTTGTGAAGCCGCGCTACACAAATTAGGTTTTGTTCTAGAATTACAAAATGCAGCAATGAGAAACCCAGTACATACTGGGTCAGACCCAGAGTTGCTGCTCTGCCTCTTTACACCATCAGGTCTATTCGTAACATCTGAACACGAGTAAATTGTTTGACAGAAATACCTTGCAAACTTGTGTCTGAGAAAAGAAATCCAAATTGGCTTTGAAAGGAAGGGTGTCATTTGGGCTGGAAATGGCAGTATGAGGCCACATAGAAAGTGATCTGAAGACAAAAATTAAAATAGAGTCTGGTTGTAAATATGTTATGATTATTTCAGCATAAAGAATGATTAAGACATAATTATAAAAAGAAAAACAAGCTACTATGTGAGCAGCAGAACTAGGGCACCCTGGTTCCCGGTGTGTTTAGATGCTGTGGTTGGATTCTCTGGTGTCTAACAGGTTTCCTCTGTGATAGTCCCTCTGAGGTGGGGTGGGCTGGTGCTTTGATGGGCGCATTGGTAGGGCTGTGCCAGCCCTGCATATTTGAGACCTACACAACCTCCAAATGCAACTGGGGTCAAAATGGTCAACCTTTCCAAAAGTTACGAGAAGGGGACTAGGACAGGGTAATCACATTCTCCGTGTCCATTTACTGGGAACTCAGATTTTTAATATCTTGCAAAAAGGGTAAAGCCTCAGTGAAAATTGGAATCTCACAAGTGAACAAAATGCTCTGAATTTTGAGACTTTGTCCTTTTGTCAGGGTGTGGGGGAGCTTCTAAAATAGTAGCCAAGATGTAGGTATGAAAATAAGATCATTCCAAATATTACCTGTATGTAGTCCATCTGTGTAGACACAGTGTTTTGGAAAGAAGAGAAGGGAAAGGGAAAAAGTGTTTTTCCAGGGAGTTTTTTTATAAAGAATTAAGGAAACGGGGAGTTCCTATACTCATTATTTTGAGCTACATTATTTTTTAAGAACACTGTTCTGAGTCTCTGACTGTTGAACATATACACCCACCTATGATCAATAAAATTGTTTCTTGAAGAGAACAGTGCATACAGAACTTGACAGGCTTAGACTTGCCTATTGTAAGGAGGGGATAAGAGCTAACTTATAGTTTACGATATATGATTTTTATGATATAAAGCTAGATCTGCAGAATCTGCTGAATATCAGGGCTGTGTCTCCATTGCTGTATTGGGAACTGAAGTGAAGACAAGGGCACTATTTCTTGTCTGTAGTCAGAAAGTATTCCTCAGTTTACATGGGGCATCCAGTAGCTTCTTATACGAGGACAGAAGAATGCAGCTCTTTTTAAGGACACACGAATAGTATTATGGTGCTTCCTGTTCATGTCCAATTACTGCTCTTCTCCATTCATTAATACCAGAATTTTTAAAATATTCTAATCCTATTAGAGTTCACATTCAAAAAGACAAACAAAAAAAGTGTCCTACCTGGTTTTACACCAGTAGAGAGGTCGCAGCACACATGGACTGAGAAGCAGAAATCCCCTTAAACAGCAGGAACTGTGTAAGTAATGCCTCAAATATAGTTTTGAGAAAAGTGACTTAGCAGTTTTCATAGCTGTAAAGCGGCTCACAGATGCAAGGAAATCACCATTGAAATATATTTCCCCATTTACCATCAGGATTACAAAGCCCAGAATGGAAAATATACAAGGAATGGTATGAAAATGCAGCCAGCGTACGTTTTCTAAGACCATCAAGGCTCAGAAAGCCCAGCTCCCACTTGAAACCACTCCTCTTCCCATGGCTCCAGCACAAAGTTATGTTTGGAGTGGTAGCTTTACAGTGGGGAGGATTAGTGCACCTAGAAAGCTCTCCTCTTTTCAGGTCACCCTACTGCCAGGGTAGCATTGAGCACACAGATGTAGATTTGCACGTCCCAATTCCTTCTGCATTCCTTTAGGTCCTGGTTTGCCCCTTCTCCTGGTTTCCCTTGAAGATTTGCTTATTTCTTAATAGTGGCACGTAGCATATTGTGCATTTGCTGGGAGCCTAAAAAAGCAAGACAGATTTTATCATTTGGACTGTAGATATCTAAAGCCCATTATGGGCTGACTAAATTTAGTAGAGTGGCAATTCACCAAACTACTAAATTTCGTTAGGCCATCCGGTCATATCATTTTACTTAGCTTAATATTGGATATCATAAGATAGGGCCTATCAAACAGTATGGCTCCAGCTTCCCTAGCTGCAGATGTTATTATATATTATCATTACAGCTTTTCAAAACATTGATGTTGACTTTTTTAAAACCTTGACATTTTTTAGCCTGTATGTTTTGTTACAAGTTTGTAAAGATGGTCAAAATCCATTTGCTTTTCACTGTAAAGATTACTCTTAGAAAAAATATGCCTCTGTTTTCATTTTAAGCAAAACCTTTGACTTTCCCTGCTTAACTTCAATTAGAATAGGATTAATTTTATCATAAAAGCTAGGTAGACAAGTTGGAGAGAAATTTTGCACAATGTCCTCATGCATTTCTAGTTGCTATTGAATCTCAGTTCTGTTCCAAGCAGAAAAAAAAAAACCTTTATGAGAAGACAGACAACCTGCACTGTGACGGTAAGAAGTTCTCAGTGCTGTAAATTCAAGCTTGTCTTGTGCAGAGTAAACGGGAAAGAGATCTTGGTAAGGATCCCATGTACAACAACTGGAGTTGTGGCGATAGGATCAAATATGAATAACAGAATGGCATGTACAAACTCATCAAACCTGCCATAATTCTTCCTTAGTATATGGAAAGAAAATTGCAGTAGCAATATTCTGGGAGTCTGTAGACTTAATCTTTTTTGGTAGGCCTTGAAAGGGTGCCAGTGTCTCTCCATCCTGAGTCAATCACTCGCTATCCAAGCAAACTGAACTGAGATCATCTAGATACTGGTCTTCGTTTCTAATGAGCTTTCACAGTAAAACAGGAAATAATAATCTTGAAAGGGGGGAAAATGGTCAAAAATCAGCCAGAGAACATTTAAAGGTTTGTTCTAAACAAGCAGAGCTAAGAAAAAGGCCTGAGAAAAGTGTGTCCTGGGATCACTCACAGTTAAAGCGCTGATTAATTAAGCAGAGGGTCATTCTTAAGAAAGACTCAAGGGCAGTTTTGGCCCTGGGGCTGTAATTTGGACACTTCTGGAGTTCTAGATACACTGAGCTATTCTGTGCTGGGCCTGTGAATATGTGCATTCTTTTGGCTGAACAATGACATCTTTATTCAAATGGGAGCCCCTAAGTAAGTGGCTGTCTCCTAATATGGGTGGTATTTCTTCCTGCTCTACCTCAGTCTGTGCTGTTTTCCCGTTGCCTTATCAGTGCTTTGTAGCACAACTTACAAAATGAAATCTATTCATAATGCTAAAAACCTCCCCCTTTCATAGACACAGGAAAAAAAAAAGCCCCAAACGCTTACATATCCTCCAATTCTGTGGCAGGGTGTTTACTTTTTTAAATATAATTCTGCTTATCTGATGCTGGTTTGGAAATTAATAAAATGGTGCCTGGCTTTTATTGTTTTGACTATAGGAAGGAACACAACTATTACAAGTGTTTAATCCAAACAAGCAGAGATAAAACACTGTGGTTTCAAGAAACGCCATTCCCTGTTTGCCAGGTGTCCTAGCGCATCTGACATGTCTTTCTTATTCCTCCCATGTTTAGCAGACACACTGTCCAGGTAGATGATGCCCATTCATCTTGCTCTGTGTACGTATTTCTTCAGGGTGGCTTTATTTATTATGCCTTAACTACTGTTTCTTACTCACTAGGTTTAGCTCTGCCAGAGGTTAGAAAAGAGGTTGTTTGTCTGAAGAGACAAGGGTGTGGTGAAAATACTCCGTGCCAGCCAAGTGAACCAAAACGCTATCTGAATTACAAAGCAGGATGGAAAATAAAATTTAACTGACAGAAGATCTGGACCCTACCTGTGCTGAAAGACAGAGAAAAGGAGTCCCAGGAATTGGCCACATACATCTCTCTGGAGGTATGTCTGGAGAAGGGGAGTTGTGCTCCCCAAAATCCTCTGAGCAGCTCACAGAGGCAGGGTGGGATTTATAACAATACTGCGTGGAGAAAACTAAAGTCAGTGTTTATGCAATATTACTTAGTGCTGCTAATAGTTAATTTGGTGAGAGCAAGCTCGCTGTGAAGCTGTACTGCAGAAATCTGCAACTTCACTTATCATGAGGACTGGGCTGTGGCACTAAACACACGCACCAGACCAGTGCCAAAGCCCTCTGCAACTAACTGGTGGCTGCTGAAGCTGCAGGGATTGGTGCAGTGGGGCAGACGTGTTACTTGTTTCCACCAAAGCCAGAGCCCAGGAGCTTTCCAGCTGCATGTGCCTCCACAAATAGCGTTTCCTGAAATAGTTCTGAGTGTCCTAGATCTGTATCACCACCAAAAGACACTGTACAGAGCACAGATTTGGTATTTCATACAATTGCAATGTAGTATAAAATAGACCATCCTTAGAGTGGAGATTGGCTTCCTCTTCCTCTGCGAGAGCCCAGCCGTTAGTGTAGGCAGCCACTGGCCTTCTTCCCAGAGGCTTTTGCTCCTCTTCATCACCCTGTGAGCAGCGGGCAGACCAGCAGCTGCACTGGAAGTGGCCCTGTCCCAGTCACCAGTGCATCCTGGCATCTGTGGCCCTCGGTGGAGTTTTCACAAACTGTGTGGCTATCATCTAAACCTCCGCTGAAACAGCTGGCAGTCTCTGGGGTGGGGAGAAAATGGCAGGAAAAATGACTGCTGTTATTCTTGGCTGCTGCCTGTTAGGTCCCTCTGAACTGCTCGGTGGTGTGTACTGTGGGAGGGGGCACCGAGTCGATCTGCCTCGCTGTGCCTGTGTGGGGGATGAAGCCACAAGTGGACCTCTGAAGGAGTCCAGAGAACAGAAGTTTTGCATTAGTGATGAGCCAGAGTCAGTTACTCGTATTTAAACAATACCAGGCTCTGGGGAAATTCAGATGCAGCCCTGAAATACATGGCTTGGCAAAAGACCGTTGTTACTGTCACATGTCTGACCTCTTGAAAATAACATTAATTCCAAAGTTAAACGTGTTCAGCTGACAGTGATGGAGTATTTGTGTTAAGGAGGAGATTTTTCTAAGGCGCAAAATCAACTTAGTGGTGAGTTAAAATTGCCTCAGTGACGTCCTACAGAAGGCCTGAGTGCAGCAGGTTTTGGGGGGCTTTCAGCTGCAGTGAGGCACTCATTGCACTGAGGGGGATGGTTGTGAGCTGCCACTAAAAGGGCTGCATTTCCAAAGGTAGACCTGAAGATTCATGATCTTTCTGGACACTTTAAATACAATTACTTAGGAAATTATTTCTCCTGGTTTAGTTTCCAAGCAGGCAGTTAGACCTGCCAGCCACAGACCTAGATCTTGTAACTGGCTTTGATGTTGAGAAAGCAGCATTGCCATAATTTTGGAGATATCCCTTTCTTTTCTGAACTGTATTGGCAGCTCATGATACCAGCACGTCAAATGACATTCACTCTATATTACACAGACTGTATAAAAGCTTGTGTTTACATTTTGTCTCCTTTGCTCCTTTCAGGTTGTTTTGGTTTTGGTTTCGGGGTTTTTTTTATAGTTTTGTAACCTAAGCAGTACATATTTGGGGATGCTTTTTTCCATGCCTTGTCTAGTTTTATGGCTTGTTCTGGCGGAAGCATCCTTACATGATTTGATTTTACAGGAAATATAGGCTAGCACGTATGTACGTAATTGTTGCATAGTGAACAAATCTGTCTGGAGCACCGAGGGAAGATATGCATTAATACTTTTCTCATGCTATTTACAAACTAAATTGCTAGATTTACAAATGAGGCAAAATACTAGGAACTGCAACAATAAGCTTGCACTAGTTAGCAGGAAGCATAGAAGTATGGTGGGACCAGAGAAATACTCATCAGTGTAATATTTTCGTCAGAAGCAGAATGTATTGCAACCAGGGGAGATAAGCATGAGTAGGCAAAACGGGCTACACTTTGAGCCAACATGCAGCAGCAACTACAAATCACACACTGCTGAGTGAAAGCTGAAAAATCGAAGCCTGATTCTTCTCCCAGAGAAAAGCCCCTCCCTGATCTGAGTAGGTGTGGAGCAGGGGGCAGGGAGCGGGGCCTGCCACGGTGTGCCAAAACGCATCACTGAAAGCACAGAGCAGCCCCTGACACGGGCTCCTAGCTCGGAGAGGCTGAGCCGTGCCCAGATGCTGGAGACCCACCACTCGCTCCTTGTGCCGGTGGCAAATGGCCCCTCTGGCACCGGAGTGTTTTAGGAAGCGACAGGAAGCCAAGCAGATTGAGACCCATTGTGGAGGACCTGGTCAGCCTTTGCCATGCGAAGAAATGCGGGAGGATTTTGGTGTTTCCTAGTAGGAGAGCGGTGCAGAAAACAGCCAGGAATTGATGCCGAGGTAGAGTAGCTGCCCTTGTTTAATAGAGGGTGCATTGCAGTGGTATCAGCAATGTGGAGTCAGTGCTGCGAGTGCCGCATGCTAGGACTTATTTAAAGAGGCTATTGTAAAAGTCTTTGAGCCAGTTAATTACCAGTTTTTGTTATGTCAGGAACTCCTTGAGTTAAAGCAGAAAGAAACTATTCATGAATATGTTCCAGTTCTGTAGTTTAATGGAACAAATTTGAAAAAAAAAAAAAAAAAGAAAGAGAGAGAAACTGATAAAATGATTTGGTGCATGGAAGGATTGAAAACCCTCACAAAAAAAGCTGAAATTACATATTGTGCCCCATCTACTATTGCATAAGCCATTGAAATTGCTGGAAACTTAATTGGACTAATCGTCCATTGCAGTTATGCATGAGCCTTAGGGAGTGCACAGGGTGCATACAGGCCAAAGCACTAGCCTATGAAAGAGGGAGAAATTATCCAATAACTTTTCTAAAAAAGTAGATGTCCAGGTGTGAAAAGTCAAGAGGCTTGGCTTGCATTTAAAAAGTATGAAGAGCAAGTGAGGAATTTAATTTAATTTATTCATCAGGTGGACCTGAAGAGGTATGACAAAAGGACAGAAGTGACTTCAGGCAAGAGAAAACTTTCAATGGAAAACAAAAACCTATAGACTCATTGCCTTCCTGTTTTTTTCTTCTGCACTTCCCTGTTTGCTGTGAAGTTATTGATGGACCATGGCTATTGCAAGCAGATCCAGGCCTAGAAATTCCATCTGATCAGAATAAAAATCATATCACATGCATATTGTATCAAATTGCAGATACTGGAGTAATATCATTGCTGAGGAGGTGCTTCCTATGTGAGTCTGAGTACCTCCAAAATGACCTATCATGTGTACATGTGTCCTAGTTTGTTTTTTTACAAAGAGAATTAAACTTACCTCTTGAGGGGAAAAAACAAGCCCAGCATACCAGAATACCCATCATCCTAATTCTTGCCATGCCACAGACTAAAATCCCAGACCTGCTCACATATTATGAAGTATTTTGGAGAAAGCTTTTATGATTTTGTGCCTACAAATGCAATAATCTCTCAAGATATGGAGACAGTGCAGAGGATATCGAACACAGTCTGTTAGATCTTTTCCCTTTGTATTGCCTGCATCTTCTTAATCCTGGTAAAGTTCTCTGTGCTTGGGTTTTCAGAAACCCCCTGAAGTCCTTCACCAAACATCTTAGGTGATGCTACTACTGTAATGTAGAGCTGGCCATGCTGTAGAGGTTGTCAGCCTTTCACTGGTATCCTCTTCCCAGGGCTGGATTCCCATTTGGCATGCTGCTTCCCACCCCTCCCTGCTACCACTCCCCTCCCCAGCCCAAGGACTTTGCGCCAGGTACCAGAGCCTTTCTGCTTGATGCTGACCTTCTGGAGCTAAAGACGTGAGGCTGTTGCTGTCTCGTTCTTTAAAGTGCTAACTTGCCCTTACTAGTGTACTTTCAATGGCTGGGATTAGTAGAGCTTGTAAGAAATATCAGACCTGTCAGGTTTACAAGTCCACTTGCCACCTCCACCCCCGTACATATATTTTTAAATAGCTAATTAGGAGATAATGCCAGTGGAACTAAATACAGTCACAAGATAATGATCTTGTATCACTATAGAAATGGTAAGTGGAAATGTTATTTTTTTCAAATGGAAGAAACACCAATCATGTGCCTAATCCTATAATTCTTGAACAACTAAAATTCCTGTAGATTTCAGTAGAGCCTGAGGTGACAACATCCTATTACTGTGGTAGTATTTCTGGGTACCAAACGGCCATAAGCAATGCAGTCATTTTCTCCAAATGATACTGGTGCAGTATTGGAACAGATGTTTCCCTTACCTTTATTAGCCTGTTGTATCTTCTAACTTGGGAGGACAAATTTTGCTTGTGCTTCATTGCACCAGCTTAGATGACATTTTCTTTTTATTATTTTTTTTTATATGTGCTTTAGGAAGCAGTGAGCTGTGGCTTGGATGAAGTTATGCTTATTTTTAACTTCCTGACAGTTCATAATGGTGATACACAAGTCTGTGTTGCTACTGCAGGCTCCCTTTGCTATTCTAAGGATCTTCTCTGTGTAAGTCAAAGATGGCCTTTCCTCTGTCCTTCAGGGATTTTGGAAGCAAGGCTTGTCTTAAAGTAATCTTTCAGGAATAAACCACTATACGTTTCCAGTGGGGTGAGGGAGCACACATGGGCAACAGGTGCAAGTTCATTAGCTGCTCTGGGGTAATTGCCCCTCTGCTGCTCTTCACCAGTAAGACATGTGAGACAAGCTGGGGCAGCTTTACCAGCGGTGCTGGCGGGGGCTGCGCTATGCAAATCCTCCCCCAGATCTCCTGCTGGGTAGTCTCTGAAGGCAGCGTTAATGGGATGGGTACGTTTGCCTTTGCTGCCTCCTCTCAGGGAAGCCTTCCTTCTACTGCCGCTCTGGAATTGCTTTAGTTGCAGGGTTGTCTTATAGACAGGTGAATACTGCAGTGGAAATTGGAGGCAGATGCAGAGCTGCTTTCAGAGAAAAGCCTGTCCATGAAAGCATGAAGGTTTATCCCAGTCAGAATTGACATGCATAGGTCGTTAGAGCTTCACCATGGAAGGTGGCCGGTGCTTTTTAGAAATTACTGCTGCTTTCACAATTAATGAAGATTCATCATTCCATTGGATCATCTCTAACCTGCTGTAATTGTTCTGATTTTTATTTTTTACCTTGTTCGCCAGTTCATGTCTAAATACAAGAAGATGTTTATATTGCATACATTCAGCTTTAATTGGCCCTTAAAAGAAGGTGTTGATTAGAATCTTCTCAACATCAACAGCTCACTCGCACAACATTCTCTAATTACTGTTTATTAATTTAGTTCAAGTGGCATAGTTGAAAGCCCTGCTCAGATGGGAGAAGTAAATTGTCACTGGTATTGAATATGTAAATTATGTGCCATGTAAGTTTCCATGAAGAATGTTTAAAGTTAAATGCATAAAGCCTTCCAGTTTCATCTAACCCAGACATATGACAGCTCTGCAAAAAAAATCATGAAAATTTACCAGCCCTGGCAAAAAAAATCCTACTTGCCTATCCTTTCCTTTTTTTCTATTAATGTAATCATGATGATAATAATAATTTATTTGCCAGTCCAAAAAAAAATAATCATTCATGCTGGCTGGAGATTTGCAAGGCTGCCAGTTGAATCTGAACTACATGTTGCTGTGGTATAGACGTTCAGCAGCCTGGATTTGTCGCCCTAGCGCAGTAACCCTTCCTTCTCTTTAATTAGCTTATAAAGTCAGAAATTCTTAAAGAAAGTACTCATTAAACATTGCCTTGTTACATTACTTTAAAATGCAATTAAAAGTTTTAAGAGTGCTGCGGAGTTTGTGTGCCATTGTCAGCGTCCATGTCACTCACTATCTATTTCCACCCACTCACACAGATCAGAGGCCTCCCATTAAATATAGATGGCACTTCATAGCTTTTGTATATAGACCAGGCATAAAACAATATACTGATGACCTGTGCATCAGGATGACCTGACTGCACCTTATGCTTCAAGGAACAAGAGAGGAATGGAGGGGAGGATATTCTGGAGGAAGGAGGACTCCAGGTCTTCGTTGTCCTTCACCTCTGCAGTTGTCTCTGTGACCCTTTGCGTGGGAGTAGCTGCGTGTTGTTGGTTGGTGAGCTGCTTCAAAATCTTCCTAGACAAAGCTGCACGGCAGTAGGCAGTTAGTGTATATGCACCTGAAACAGTGAGACCAGACATCATGTTAATACAGAAAGAAAAATATCTGAGGTCTGAATGCTTCTTGGATCTTCCCCCAGTCCTCACACTCTCACTGGCTGCTGTTATCATGAATGGCACTGATCAATTCCAGGAAATCTCTACACCAGGCATTATGTCACATGTGGTTACATCATTCCCTCTAACCCCTAGGGCTTCCTGTTGACATCTTTGGAGCTCTTCTACTACCAACTGGTATTGGAAGAAATGCCAGGTGGTATTTTTAGACATTTCTGTCTGCCAAAAGGAATCAAAGTATTTCCATTTCGCAGCTTCCACCTGCTGGATCTCATCTTTGCATCTTAAGCAAACTTTTGTGGGTCTGCTTGGGGTCTCCCCTGGTATTTGCATTAAGGATGGTAGGAGTGTGTGAGGGGTTTATTGAGACAGAAGGGGCTAATGCTGCTTCAGATTTTATTTATTCTTTACCAGATTGCTAATCCAGCCCGTCAGTTGTGTAACTTCTGTTATAACTTCCACGCCAGGAGGCCGTTTCTTTTTGATTTCTTTCCTATGAGATGATGCTTCCCAGTGTGGGCTATGTTCCACCTCACAGTTGATCTCCAAGCATCATCCTGCAGAGCATTCCGTTCTCCCCTTGCAGGGCCCTCCCCACAGGTACGTAGGAGACATTTCTCTCTTGGAGGCAGTGACACCCCATCAGCTTCTCCTTGCAACTCCCACTTTTCCAACTGCTCGCTCAGCTGAAAGAAGCAGGGCTCAAAGTCTTTCTAGATCTAACCTGCAAGATTATTCCTTCTTGAAACCACTAGGTTTCTTGGATTGGGTCTTATTATTTGTCTCATTTATACCTTCATTCTAACAGTATGATTTTTGTGGCTGTTTCTGTGTTTGTTCACTGCTGCAGTAGGTATCAACAACATGATTAAACTCCAGCTCTGACTGTTGCTACATAAGTGCTCTGCCTTCATTATCCACTGTGCCTAAAACTATTTGATCTCTAATAAGTTCACCTGCAAGTATGCCTCATTTGCATGATGAGGCTAACTGGTGCAGCCTGGTTGCATATTGGTCTGTGATTTCAGTTTCTCTTCAATCAGATGCATCAAACAGAAGGAACTATTAGTGTTGCCAGCAACTGTATTTCTTTCTGTTAAGTCATGCCAGCATACTCGGGAGTCCCAGGCAGCCTTAGCAGGCTAGAGAAATCCACTGATAAAAGGCATGGGAATGCTTCTCATGTCAGGTCATATATAAGTCAGCACTATGGCGGAGATAGTTGGTCTGTTTTGATGGCACAAGGTGTTAAAATTGCATCCAGCTCCTGAGCTGGCTATTCAAGTAGCCTCCTTTGGTGAGCTGCACTTCCCGTTGCCACCAGCCCCAAGCCCGTGAGGGATCTGTGCCACCCAGCAAGGACCTCTCCCCTGGCCCATCAGGCTCAGAGCCAGAGATGTCCTTCAGCCTCTGTGAGAGTCTCTGCCTGACTGCCCCCAGCTCACATCCATCCTCTCTGGTCCTGCACTGAGACCCAGTTGACATTTCTTTGTCAGTAGTGCCTCCTTGGGCTTTAGTACCCAAAATATGCAGGGAGAGAAAATGTTTTCTTACCCAAAGCTTTTAGGAACCTGAACCTTTCTTTGTGACTGAAATGGAAGTGGCAGATTTCGAAGTTAAATGTAAGTAGAGAACAGCAGCTCGGTAACTCTGAGATTCATAGCAATAGTGCTGAAAATGTGTCAAGTTGCCTATTTCCTTTCTGGCTCAAGATCAGGATAGGCCTGCGGGGTTTTCTGTGTTCAATATGAGTGTAAGAAATGGGATTTGCCCTTTTTCAGCATTGCACACTTCTCTGATTTCAGAATTCAGCTTCCTACATTGTAATGTGTACCCAATACCTGCAATTTGCATTTGGGACAATTTTTAGTTGAGCCGAATGACGTCTGAGACCATGGAAACGTCTCTCATCGATCCCGATGGGTCCTAGACTGAGTTCTCATTTCCTACACGAACCCGACCGTTTTCTTTTGTTCTTGGGCTCGCACAGAAACTAAAAATTGAAACCAAGCAGAACCAAACAAAGGAACTCTGAGGATCTCATCAGCTGTACTTGCTTTGCACATGAACAATAATTTTTCCCTAGCGCATACTTCCAAGAATTTTTTAAAATGTCATTCATACATCATCTGCCCTAGCAGACAATAGTTGTTCCAGAGAAGCTGTTGCTCTCTATTAGGTCAATGATCAGTGAACTAAACATTTCCTACTTAGGCCTTCATATGATAAAAGCCTAAGAGCTTTGAAGGAGCCATTACAGACTATTGCCTAGAAGAAATATCCATTTGAAAATTCAGCAATTATGTACTTCTATAATAGCGTGTAAAAGGAGCTCTGGACCCATTATGGGTTATTGAGTAAATAATGTATTTTTAAAAGTGTCTAAGTAATTTATATGATAGTCTGTATTGGCAGCAAAGAGTGATTGTAGACTAAACATTCTGTCTTCCTCTCTTTTTAAAAATCTCATATAAATCCCTATGTAACAATTAAAAAAAATAAATCCCTGATGCAGTTTCAGTATTTCTATGGTAGTCAATAGCTAATGGCCCTGACTTTACTCCACTGAGGCTACCATTTTGTGCTGAGCCAGTTTCCTCTGGTCTGACTAACTGTTTTTTGTCTTGATTGGAGAAGACAGGAGGCTTCATTATCAAATACAATATAGAAGTGTCCAGAGGCCTCCTGGAGGTCAGACTCACAGTCATCAGACCTACCCGTAATCAGGAACAGCCACTAGCCAAAAAAAGACACAAGTCCAGAGAGAGAAGACAGGAAGCTGTCAGTCTCTATTTCAGGGGAAAATTGAGGTTTGAAGAGAGGAAATGTGTTATCTGAGATCATGCAGTGGACAAAGAACCTCTGCCTCCAAAGACCAAGTTTAGATTCCCTGCTTTATGTTCAGACTTTCTATGGGAAGACATAGTCTTGAGATCTAGCTGCAGTTGATCCTCAGTGCTAATGCAAACAGCTCCTTTTTCAGATGCCTACAGTAGTCTTGCTTCAGACCACTGTACTCAGCCCTTTCAAGAACAGACCCTGATCAAAGCAGATAGGAAAATACTCTAGTTCAAAAAATTTATATTGCAGCAACAGTGTGCCATGAAACGCATGTATTTGAGAAATAACTTGTTTTCTACTCTTAAGCATGGGGTAAAGTTTCCTTGTACTCTATTTATCATACTGTTTCATGCCATAGCAGGACTAGTCACCTCTTTGATAATTTTCTGTCAAAAATTGAAATAATAAGTTGAAACTCTTGTTTTTTATGAAACACTGGTGTTTGAGCTGCACTGAGTTTTAGGGATTGTTTTGACAACCCCAAATATCTTTTAGACCAAGCAGCCTGTAGTGCCACAGGGACACTACCACACTTATGCATTATGTGTACATTAAAATAATGCAATGGGCCTGGCTTGAGGGGACAAAAGTAAAACAGTTCTTTGCCTATGGTGATGCTCCACCTTAACTCTTTTTGATGGTACTTTCCCTGGAATAAATTAGAGACAAGGTCACTTAATCTGGTCTTCTATAATCTCTAGGTCCAGACTTGTGTTGTAAATAATTTTTTGTGTGAAATACACTCACAGCCAGTAGGAAGCAGACAGCTATTAACATGACTGTCATGAGTTCTGATTTTTTAGAGGCTAATGCCTGCCCCTGCATGTGCAGGTTCAGAGCAGATCGTGCACTTCCTGTGCTCTTCACCATGCTTTCAGTCTCACCTCAAGAACAGCACCTTTAGACCTAAATTTGAATACATCCGTATAATTTCTTATTGTTTAAGAAAAGTGGTTTTGATGCAATGAATGAAAATGTGGCGTTTTGTCTCTCCTCTGGGGAGATGACAAGAGATAAGTCTCTGTTGTGAGGTCACTGGCATATGAGAGTCTGTTTTTTGTGTGTTTGGAAAGACACAAAGAAGAGAAGAAATACAAGGGTGCCAAAGAGCACATAGTTAAAAAGAAAGAAAAAAAAAAAAAAAAAAAAAAGAAAGGGAGTGACTTCACGAAGAAATGGTAAAGTACTAGGGAGAAAGTTGAAGTGAAAAAGAAATGGTGAAGGAGAGGTAACAGAGACACACACAAAAAAAGGACAAGAAACAGTGTGAAAGGCATAAATACATTTAGGTTGTATTTAAGCAAAACTTAATGTCTAAGAAAGCAATCAGACTCTCTTACTGTCAGATTGTATTTATCACTTAGAAAGGGACAGTTATCTGTCGCGATAATTGGCTGGAGTGGTGATGAAATCTCCATCACTGGAGGATTTCAGTGACAGAGTGCTCAAAAATCCGAGTATCGCTGTCAGGTAGTGAATAATCCCTTCCAGCTCTATTTTCTACAACCTTGGCATCCCAGAGTGTATGAGTGGGAGCAGTACCTCAGTTGTGTGATTATAGGAAACCTGTTTCTGGCCTGGTCACCTCCTTGCTGAAATTCTGCAAGATCTCACAGAGTAAACAAAGCACTACTTAGAGATGAAGATGAAGTCTATGAGGGGGATTAACAGGGAGCAGGGGAGAAAAGGAACTGATTGATCTGCAGACAATATTTTCTTCTGATCTATGGACCCAATGCCACAACCGTTACATTTTCCTCCTCATTCTGTAACAGACACGTAGTTTGTCTTAGATACAAAACCAAAGCCCTCACCACTTGAGATAAAAGATCCTGGTGTCTTTCTTCCAAGACCAGAGTTATTAATTGATCTAGTGTGCTTCAACTCTAAATAATTCTTTTCTCCCTTTCAAAGAAAATTCCCCTAATTTCAGCCAAAACAATTCTTCATTTCCTTTCCTGGCTTCTCTTGTATGGTGGGTGCTGAGAAGACACAGGTATAAACTGGTCTGGGATTATTCCAGACTGATGATTATTTCTATGCACACCACCAGTTACCACTGCAGTACAAAACAAAATGTAAGACAGATTTTTAAAAGAAAAGTCTGGAGAAGGATCACTTTGGGATGAAAGAAAGCTTCATTCTCCCATCTTCTTGAGATCTTCAGGGCTTGCCAAGAGGATCTAGCAAAACCTAGTGTGACAATGTTGGTGGTCCTTCCCTGAAGGTAAGAGGCTTGGAATGTTCTAGTATTGCCACAGGGAGGCACAGCCCTTTAAGGTGACCCCTCCTTCTCCATGCAAAGCTGCTGAGTATTCTCCTTTTTTCCCCACTCTGGGCCACCAAGTATAATGCTGCTAACTGGAGGAGATTGCCTTTTTTTTTTTTTTTTTTCTTTCTTCCCTCTTAACATTACTTTAGAGACATTAGATTCATTATTTGAGGGTGTGTATAAGATTCTGGAAGTACAATTTACATCTACTATGCTGTGAGATCTTTGGTATGATATTGACTCATTCACTGGCACCTGAGAGAGGTTTGGGGAATTCAGCAAGCTTTCAACAATCCAGTTTGAGAGATTAAGCAGAATTATGGCTCACTCAGGTTTGTCCTAATTTTATTAGATTTTCACCATTTCTAATTGCATAAACATATGCAGCCAAGTATACAGATGGGGACTGGGAAGATGTACAAGGACACTCAGGCTCCATAGTCAGTTAATTGGTGGACTAAGTAATAGGGCACTTGGAAAGACTGATAATTTTGTTCAGAACATTTCAGGGTAAAATCCTGTCCCCATTAAAACTGAAGCAATCAAGAGAGGAAAGATTTTAGCCATAGATTTTGTTGGAATTGGAGAAAAAGACAAGAGGAACTATGTGATGTAGAAAATATTCAGGATGAAAGATATTGTTTTGGGCAAGATTCACTACCTATTTGTCTTAGGGAAAAGATAGAATGTCTCAAAACCATAGAGCAACTGGCCTGATCCATATGGTGACATCAGAAGGCTTTTGATCAGGGCTAAACAGAAGATAAACAATGGTTAACAATTTCAGACAAATTTCAAATTTGCCAGGGCAAATGAGAAGTCATTTTGTGTGAACACTGTTATTGGTAGCAAATGCCAAGCTGTAATATTTTCAGAAACATTTTATATTTTCTTTTGGAAAACAAATCTGGTTTTGCTATGGCTAGGAAAGCTCTTGAGCCACAAGTCAAAGTATGCTATGGCTATTTCTGGTCGAATTACACCAGCTGAGGTACTGGCATGGCTGTTTATACAAATACTTTCACATAAAATAATACTGCTGTCCATATTTATTGAGGGAACTCTGCAGTTAAGTTATTTTCTACAGTCAAAACAGAAAGGGGCAGGAGGGAAAAGTCTACACTCAAGTTTTTGCTATTGGACATGCTTCATCCCTGATAGGGCATCTGCACTATGAAATTCACCCTGAATGAATGGGCATTCCAGTGGCTTCACTTCCAGGAGACAGCACACAACTCTCAGGCTTAATTAGCCCCAGTTGGATGGGTGGATTTTTTTAAAAATCCATGGGTAACAGACCTGGAGAACTTTTGCCTCACACTGGCCTCAGATGAACACTTGGTGGGTAAGTAAAGTGTTTTGTTTGGGTTTTTTTTCTCCTTATGAAAAGTAGAATAAATCAAACAACCTGGTCACCTATTTTGACCTAAGCTTTTCAGCAACATTTTGCAAACCCCTCTAAAAAGTCAGCTTTTTTAGTGAAATCATGAAATATTTTCTAACAACAACAACAAAAAAGAAACAACAAAAAAAAAACCAAACCAACCGAACAAAAAAAACCCAACCAAACAAAAGAAAACCAAGACGTATTTAGTAATACTGGGATGTAGTTTTCCATTTATGACTATTTTCTTCTTCTTCCTGTTCAGGCAGTACCATGCTAACTCTGACCACAACACCGGTGTGAAATTGCTGATTAACCTTTTGACTCTGACAATTGGGACTTCTCTCAACACCAACTGGTAATGCAAAAGACGATTAGTAGTTAATATTGGGCCATCCCAGCTCCAGATGTCAAAAGGTTAATGAAAAATCAAGTATCTTGCTTTTACTGGGCAGCTTGGAAAACTTCTCCCCAAACATTTAATTTTTTGGTGATAAATCAGCCAGACTGCTTGAGCTGAGAGAGCCCGGTGTTTTGCTAATGTGTACAGCTGTTAATTGAAAAAGATTTTGTTATGCTTGTTCTTCTGGATGTAGATAAAAGAGAGATTTGTTGGCGAACTTGGTTGGTCTTGAACACCCCTTTGTCCAAATACACTACTTAATAATAATGCTTTGTTCTTTCTATAACAGCCATGGAGGGATTTTGAGTGGAATACTCATTTTCTTTAAGCCATATCTGCCAGTAATCATTTCTGGCTTAAGACCAGCTGCCACTTATGTGTTATATGAAAATATAACACCAGTTTTATACTCAAAACTATTCTCCTTTAGGTAAAAGCTTCAGCACAAGCTGGTTCCCCATGCTTACCATAAATGCTATTTATCATAGATTTTGGTCTTTAAAACAGAAAGGTAATGTTAAAACATTTTGATTACCCTTTCCTTACCGCTATCATTCACAAACCATCTTTTCTAATTATGGTATTAGGACATTTACATAACCGGGAAAAGAGTCCTTTAACTATATTTCTATTATGTTTGGCACTTGTGTGAAAGGATATTATATTCATGTGCATTAGAGATTGCTTATAAAAGATCAAGACAATAATAGCAGATCAGACGATAAAGGTTCCCTTTTCTCCTCCCAGACAGGCTGTCTCTGACAGAAGAATACAGTTCATCAAAAGTGTCTGCAGGTTGTCAAACTCGGTGAGATTTGGGGACACTCGGAGGCTGTCATGGCCAACAAGAAAATTTTCTGTAGGCTTCTGCCATCATTCACCCTCAGGAAATAATCACTCACTACATTCTGCATGCTCTCATGATAGAGCTCTATTTGAGAGAAAAGAGCCATTTTATCAAAGGACAATATATCCCTTCTCTTGGTCCATGCAGCTTCCATTATCAGACCATAATAAATCATATTTATGTTCTCAGTTAATAAGACTGATTACAATGCAGGTTACAGGCATGGGAAAAGCAAAGCAGGTGAAAAGATGTTTTAATGAAAATATGATAAGCAAACAGCTTCTTGTGAACATTTCAGGCTGTTATTTGTAATGATCACAGGCAATTTTTGATACATCTTCTTTAGCAATGGTTTAAGCTGCATAAATTGGCTTGCCACTTTATACGTTGAAATAGGATGAATCCCAGTGTCCTTCTTATGTTGTCTAGAATCATTATATACATTATAAGCATAAAATGAGTTTAATGTATGTGCTTTGAAAAGAAGGGGAAAACAGAAAATCAGGGAAGACTGATTTTAATGCTGCTCAAAATGATTTTGAAATTTTCTACTCATCTTTGTTACTAACGGTGCATTTTCCATGAAATTTAGGAGTGACATGTACTGCTTTCATCTCCTTAAAATTAATATACTGCTCTCTCTGTTTTTCTCAATTTCTTCAAAGTTCTTTTTAGAGCACTGTGCAAAGAGGCAGAGAGAAATTCTCCACTCAATGTGTAGGCATATCTACTATTAATGCTGTGGTGAGTTAAATGTGTGCTTCTACGGAATATACCCCAGTGTTCAGTACTGAAAGGTGCCCTATAAAAAAGGGATGAGCATGGTTAGCTCCAGCACATGTGGTCAAGAGCCAACTCACTTGGAAGTTTTTTTAAGCGATTAAGATCTTTTTTAGCAAGGTAAGTGTTCTGAATATGATTCCGGCATATACCTGTATGGAGGGAAGTTGCTGATGGACTATCGTTGTCTCATCTTGTGAAGAGTCTTATTTTGTTACGTTCAGCATCATGCTTTCAAGATGAAGTTAGAAACGTAAGGAATAATTTTCTCCTGCTGATACATAATTTTGACCAAGTCTCTGAAATTCTGCAGTGCTTCCAGGACTCTGGTGACAAAGATTCCTTGTTGTTTTCTGTCTGTAGGACCTATTCTGTTCACTGCTGTTTAAAAAAAAATCACTCTTAAACAAATTTTAAAGTTTTTTTTCCAAATTTTTAAAGCCTAACCCTGGAGAATGACTGTGAAATTCCCCTAATCCTTTTAGGGCACTTCAACAAGAGAAGTGTCCACACAAGCAACAGCAAAATGGTCTTCAACGGTAATATCCTGATATGACAGACATAGACAATGTACTTCATGATGGAACTGCTTGATACAGAGAAAAACGTGTTGTAACGGCCTTCACCGTGAAAGTGGTTTAAAAATGCTGCCTGCCAACTTCACAGAAAACAGAGCTGCTATTTCAGTTAAAGGCCAGTGGATTGTATTTTTTATGTCAGTTTTCACTAACCTCAAACATCACTGTTATGACAGACTGTCATCCAACCAAACCAGCACCATGGTACCATTCAAGCAGGCAGGAAGAAAGCAAACATGAAGGAAACTTAAGAGTCCAGTTAGTAAGTGTGGGGGTGCATGTGAGCGAACTACTTTTGTGTAATGATACTGATTACTGAAAATGAAACACTTAAAAGAAAATAAACAAAAAGCAGTGCTTTCTGAGCCAGTGGTGTTTTCTTGGCTGGCAATTTCTCTTTGTTCTGTTCCATGACACCAGCCTCAATGGTTGAAGGGGTGTTCTGGGCCAGATGTCAATCACGATGTCTGACATAAACAAAAATAGCTAAAAAGGCATGCCAGCATCTTCCTTTTGTTTTCCCATTAGCTCCATTTTTCTTTTCATAGACTGGCAAAAAATTACTGCCTCCAAGTGAATTCAGTAATGTCACTATATATCTAATATCTAGGAGACCTTTTGTTTTAGCTGTACTGGGCTTAACCACAAAAGACACTTGACATTGACAAAGAATCTGTCAAACATACAATGATCAGTGCAATGAAATCTCTCATGACAGAAGGGCACTATTCTGCATCCCCCCTGCCTCCAGCAGCAGCCTGTCTGAGCAAAATATGCTGGAGCACATGTAGCAGCTGAACCATTACAGAGCAGGCCAGAAGCTGAGATGTGTCTTGTTTAAATTGTCATAGTATATTAGTATAATTAAAGCCGCCAAAAGAGTAGAAAAGATAGATGGAAATGTTACATTACTTGTTTCTAGAGATTAACCTCGAGCCACAGCTGAAATATAGAGACACATTTTGGATTTCTTAGAGCTCTGATATGGAAGAAAACAAGCCCGAGAGTATGTCTTTTGAAGCGTGAGACATGAAGTCATAGTTCCTGTATTTACACAATAAAGCAGAAATAGTGTTTCAGACAGACTGTTTTCTCTGTGATTACAGCTCCCATTGTGGCTGTACTCGGCAAAGCAATTGAAGCATCTTTCAGCTACCTCTTTTTCACTCTCCTTTGCCTTCATGCCTGGGGAAGAGAAGCAAGAACCTACTGGAGGCAGGCACAGGTAGACCAGCCCTGAGACTGCTCTTGAATTCCACCGGGGAGCCAAACAGGGAGCTGGGAGTCAGGCTAAGATTGTCTTTACCCAGGCTACTTCTGCTTCTCATGGCAAAGAAGGATGTTTGAATAATGGCTTCGATTTCAAATCTGACCTTTCAAATACCAAGCTTGTTTCTGTGTTGAATGTACAGATAAAAACATACGGCTTTCTAAAACCGACCCTGAAAGTTATGTTCTTTTCATTGGAAGAGATGGTTTCCTTCCCATACATCATTACCTCTCATAACTATTCAGAAATAACTAGTTATGATCCCAATTTCTAATTATGCCCCAAGTTATATCTGGCGGTAAGAAACCCATGGAGAACCTTCTCTTCAATTGTAAAGTTTTGAACCTGATTTGTCCAGAAGCTGGTGAAGGCCTGAACTGGTCGCAGCAGTTGTGAAAGACAGAAAAAGCAGCACAGATTTCCTCTGACGGATTTCATACATTCAAGGAGAAGTTGCAGGAATCAGGTAGGTCTCATGTACATTTCTTCTAGTATACATCAACCTCAAAGCCCTGCCCTATTTGCTGATTTGCTTGAAGTAGAGAGATATTAAATGTGGGCCTTATTTTTAGGTTGCCCCACATTTCCTGTATTTCCCAAATTTAAATCTCAGTTAATGGCTTCTCCATATACAGCTTCTCTTAAGTTTCTGCCAGGGCCTGTAAATGTACATTACTAGTCAAAAATATGTTCTCTGCATTTAGTGGTGGCTTTTGGAACCCTCACCGCCAAGTCACCTCACCACCGCATCTCACCTCACGTGCATTCCTGTGTAGTGCCAGAAGAAGAATGGAAAATAGCTATGAAGTAAAAGCAGATTCTACTCCCATTAAAGGCAATGAAAACTATGCTTTTACTTCTACTTACTCATAATAGCAGGGAAAAATGAAGCGGAAACAAGCACAACAAAACACCTCTGCCAGCTATCTACAAGCTAACCGAGGCTTCCACTAATGAGGTGCTCTGGCATTTGGAGAAAGACAGGTTCTTCCAGAAACGGAAAAAATATGCTGAGTTTTTCCTTCAGCTCTGAAAGGCTAGTGAGAGAGTAACAAATTGTGTTTCAAAAAAGGGATAGCAAACTTTTAATGCTGTCTGTGCTATTAAATACCTACAGATGTTTCTTGTCAATTAAATGCTTTTACATGTGTGTTTGGCAAATTATTAAATACTGATTCTTATATACTTCACCTAATTATCTGCTGTATTTGAAGGTTCTTCTAAGTGACCATAAAATTCTTGAGAAAGTTATTAATTTCCAATCACAGTAACAGAGTAGTTCCAGGTCAGATTTTCTGGAAGGTGACTCAATACCATGGACAATCATAGTCTATTAAACAGAACAGTACGGTTTGTGGAAAGGATAATAGTCCAGATCACAAGATAACACCAGAATTTACATTATGATCTCAAGATCTCTTTGGGAACTTAATGCATCCTACATTGGTTCAAGTCTAATCTGCAAGGCAATAAAGTGAGTTGTTCCAATTTTGTTCTCTCTGAGGCTGTGTGGAGAAACTGTCTCCCCAGGGGCTGCAGAGGCCAGGCTGGGATAGTTTGGCCATGCTTTGGTGAGACTATTCACCACATTGCCAACTGGTCCTGGAGTGCCCCAGTGGTATCACATGAAGGAAAGGAAAGATTTAACCTTTGCTTAGTGATTGTGGCCTCAGTGCCTGCTTCATCTGTGCTTCCAGAGTGTGGGGGAACCAGGCAGGCATTGTGCTGCTGCTTTAGAGAGAGGAGTTTGCCTAAAGGACAAGGGAAAGTCCCACCTAGCAGCGTCCACATTCCCATCTGGTTGCAGAAAGCTGGTGAGTCTGGCCCTGACCATCAGCTTCCCAGCTTAGTTGCCCTTTCCCTGCACGTTTGCATCCCCATGGACAGAATGGGCCTCCCTGTCCTGTCCCCAGCCCTAACCATAGGAATCACCAGTGTTCCCTTTTGCTTACTATGCCAAAAAGTCCTGAGTTACAGAAGCCTGTCACAACAGTCAGGCTTCTGTGACACCCTTGTTGTATTATTCTAAGCAGTGTGTGTTGATTCACTGGACAGAGGGTGGACTTTGCCGAACTGAGGCATCATTTCCTCGCTCAGAAGCTCCTGGAGTGAGTGTCTCTGAAACAGAAGGCAGCTTCCCTGCTATTTCTAGGGTGCAACTTCAGAGTTCCATGTGTTCCCCCAAGCAATGTATTGCATCAGTTCCCTGAACCAGGGACTTGGTGAAGTCCACAATATTGTGGTGTTAAGTGAGGGATGAAAATCTCCTGGCAGCCCAGGGGATTTACAGCACTTCGCAGGGCAGCCCAGCATCTTGCAGTGGCCAGAGGGGCCACACATACCCAGGCGTTTCTGATGGCTCACATGTACCTATAAACATGATACAGTATTTGTGCTATTGCATTCATGGTGGACAGTACTTTGTACTGGTACAGGTAGATGGTGGTGGATAACAATACAAGGATCTGCTGGTGCATTTACTTTTCAATTTCAGCACCATTGAGCTGGGAAGTGAAAAAGAGCTCCCCAAACAGAACAAGTGTCCAACATGACACTGCAATGAAAAAAAAAAAAAAAAAAAAAAAGGCTCAGGGCTACTTTTCATCCATGGAAATCTTTAAAAAAATTGTCAATTTGGGACTTCATGAATTTCTCTCTGGAGTCAAAAATTCAGTGTGAGCGCACAAAAGTGTGTGAGGAGAGAGCATTTTGGCTCCTTCAATCCTTTGCAGGCTCACAGAGCTTCAGATAGGATGTGAGCATTTCTTGCAGTCTTCAAATGTTGTGCTGTGCAAGGATGTGCTTATACATAATTTTGTAATTGAAATGGCATGTTTACTGTTCTATTTCATGCTTGATTGTGTTTTTTAAACACCTTTACTCACGCTGTTAGAAGTGGGATTATAATTAAAATGTCCTGTTGAACACCTTGTTCAGTTCAATGAAGGCATAATAGAAGTATAAATACTTCTTCTCATTGACTCTGTGATGTCAGCACAACAAATACAGTAAATGTTATAAAACAAATCTCTCTTTCACCCAGGCATCCATTGGAAGGGAAGGGGAAACAGAATCTGCATCTGGGTAAAGAAGGGATCTCTTTATTGGCAAAACGAAATATTTTGAGAAATTATGATATCTGTAATATGTGTTAACTAAAGCATGGAATGATTGACTGATTTAGCCAGATATGAGGAAAAATCAGAGTGGAATTTGTTTCTCTACTGAGTCCCTTGGGCTAAAGACTAGGCAATACTTTATCCTTCTACAGTTGCCATGGGGAAATGCTGAGTCTGATTGTAAACTGTGAAAGAGTAACATATTTCTAATGATTCCTGTTTCCTTAAAAAGTGTTCAGATATGTCTTTATGATGGGGTTGGACTACAACTCAAAGTCCAAATGTTTCTAAGTCCGTATCCAGTGGGTGCAGTACTTTTTCATAGCAACAATGGTTTAATTTTCTCCATGTTTTCTTTTGTACTCTTAATGTATCACCTGTGATGAGATGCCTATCCATACTGGAAGGCAATTGTTCAGTCTTAAGGAGCTTTAAATTACTTCGCAGCCTGAAATTCCAGGTAAGTAGGGATGTTCCAAAATTTAGCCTAATGTTTGATGCTTACTTGGGCAATTTACTTGGATACCTTGGCATAGTTTCCTTTCTGAAAAATGGGGAGTGTTCCTTGTTTTCTGTGACTGATGTAATAGTATTTTTAATATAATAAGTATTAGGCTCCACACTGCATATAAACCATGAGATTTTAGATTTGTGCCCCTTCACTGGCTAAAAGAGGGCTCTCAAAACCAATCCCAGGATGTGTATTTCTGTGCTAGAGCAGGACTTGCCAGCCAGTAGCTGCCTTATAGGGAAAGCCCATATGATCTTTATGAAGCAGGCAAATAAGCAGACCCAAAGGGTGTGCAAATTGCCTTCTGTGCCCAGTTTCAGTTCCAGCCACTTTAAGCTCAGCAGAAGTTGTGCAGGCAGATGGTTCACAGGATTTGGTCTTTAGAACAAAAGCGCTAAGGCGGTGACAAAATAGAAGGGTTTCTTTTTCTGGGATGAGGGAGGAAGATGGATACATAGGGCAGTCCAGCCCAGTCCAGAGAAAGATTCAGCAGCAGGGATAAGGCTACCGAACATGCAGGACAAAATGTACAAAGATGTTGTCAAATGGGATTGAACCAAAACTTAGTGGATTTCTTTGAATGTCTCATTACAAGTACAGGTGCACCCACACATGCTGAGTTTATTTCAGTGTGTGATCATATAAATACCTGCAGGTGTGACACTGAAGAAAGAGTTACCCGTGCTGAGACATGAATATGGAGTTCCACATCTGTATTTACTGCCTGGTTCACACAACGAACTAGTGCAGTCAGTGGGTTCTCTTTTCACCTCCCACATGCACTTTGAAACTAACACCGAAGGAAATTCCGTCCTGGTAACTACATTTAACAGGTTGTCAAGGCATAGAACCAAAATACAGGATGGGGAACAGCCTTCATTACTTCACTACATTGCACGTGTATATATAAAATTAGGAAAAAAATATTTTCAGATAAAGATGGCCACAGAAGTTTGGTGTATGGTAATAAGGCTATGAAGCTGGAATTCAACATGCCTTTTTTGGGCACCTAAAACTTTAGTTGACCTTCACTACAGTGGCTCATTTCTCTCTTCTGGTGTACACAGAGACGGCTCCTTGTCTATAATACTGTCAGATAGTCCATAATACATGGGGTACAAATCATGGCTGATGCAGAAACCATGGTTTTGAATTCAGTGACTTGCATGCGTGCAAAAGTCTCAGTCACAGCATTGCACTCATGCGGCCAGTTGCACTAAATAATAATCTGATTCTAACTACCTGGCTACAAATGCCTTCCAGTGTCACAAATGTAAACCAGCTAAAGGATATAAACTGGGGACAACATTTTGCGTGCGATTGCTGCCTGTAGAGACTCAAGATTGTGGAAGTTCCTTACTTTTTATAAGGCCTTTAGTGATAACTTGTTTGCCAAAGAGAAAAATAAACCTACCCAAGTTCCTTTGAACATTTCAGCAGCATTTCATAGTGTTAGCTTTGAAAGTAATGGTGTTCATGTTCCTAATAAGGATGTATGGGAACCATGTTTTAGGAGTCCCTGCTGCTTTCTTTGTGGAAACTATCTCAGATGCTTCGGGATTATTTGGCAGTAACTTCTTTTTGCACCATGACTTCACAGAGATCTTCTCTATTATCTTCTGTTCAGTATATTCCTTTGAAGGTCTAGGGAGAAAATGTGAAACTCAAGAGCATTCAGTGAAATCCTGTTTGCATCTCCCTCCAGCTAAAGACAGGGAATGAGTTCTACTGTGACAGAAAATGTGAAGAAACCATAGTGCCCAAAATTCTGTGAAAATCTGTGGTAGTGCTGTCCAGGCATTTCATTTCATAGGAAGCAAAGGAGGAAAGAAAGCACACATTTTTGTTTCTGATCTGAATGTCACTGCTTTGTCCAGAGGGACCATGGCTGCCCTCCGTGGCTCACAATAGCAAATGTGCTCAGTCCAGTGCCACAGAGAAAGGGCCCAGAAGCAGCTGGAGCAGTGGAAGAAATAACAGAGTGCTAACGAAGAGTTTCATCCAGGCAAATTTACCTCCGTCAGAATTAGCCTGGGTATCTCTCCATGACACATTTGTTTTAGAATCACAGCATGTTGCAATTATTAGGCTCTGGCAGGCTCCTAGGTAGGAACTGCGTCCAAGAGCCTTTATTTCATCTGCTCCAATTGAGAAGAGTGTGGCAGTTTCTTTTGGTTGAGAATTCGCTGTAACGATCTGAGCATCAGTCGCTGCGAAGCTAGCCCGCCGCAAAGCATTCAGTTCGTGTTACAACCAGAGACAAGTGAGCTCCAAAAGTGAGTGCAGACTGTGTCTACTTATTAAGTAAAGGGGCATGTGGAGAGCCCATTACTCAGTAATTGGTGCAAGCTGCCAGTTAGCATTCAGCAGGACTTGCAGCATTTGCATAGACCTTACAGTCCAGAATGGCTTAGCATTGTTCTTGCCTTACTTGCTGCCACTATAGTCACTTTGCAGAGTTACCAAATGCAGCTTTATTGGACTGAAAGGCACCTGGAAGTACAGGATGTCCCCAAGGAATTCAGCCAGATGGACACACAGGTCCAAGAGACTTTGTGGCTAAGGTTGTGTTCTAGTGACCGCTACTTTTGTAGGTTTGCAGGTTTCTCCCTGCTCTACAGGAGAGGAAAATGATGCCTGGAATTTGTGGTAAATGATACAAATGACTGCCTGATTATGTAAGACCTTAAACAGATCTTTAGAGATGAGACCCTCAAGTGTTGTGTGACTCTATGGACCACACAAACAGCACTTTGGTACGGGGAGCTTGGAGAGACATCGTGGGAAGTCTTTACACAACAGACTGCATAGGTATTTAGACAAAAAATACAGCTAAGTGAGGTGCACGCCACTTGCAGCTTTGACAGGGGGAAACCTTTTGTTCTCTTGGTACCAACTGCAGCTGTTAATCACAAGGGTGCAAAATCACAAGCAGGTGTCTCAGTGAGGTTTTAGATGGGTGCACACAGGGCCGGGGTTGCGGGGGTGGTGGGCTCAGAGCAGCGGCAGCAGCCTGCTCTGTGACCCAGGGAGCAAGTCAGGTTGGACATCTGCAAGGGGGCAGAAAAGGGCTTTTTTTTTTTTTTTTTTCTTTTTTACGTGATTATTCCCTGCTATTTGATTTGATTTGATTTGATTTTTAAAAAACAAATTTCCAGCATTTGTAACAAGGTGGTTAAACGTCTGCAGACAAGGTGCTCTGTCCAAGCGAGCGGGCTTCGTTAGCAGCCGCGAAGTGAAAACCTGTCTTGCCGCTGTACTCGAGGAGACAAATAGCGCGGGGTAAGGCTGCAGGAGTAACACCACGGCTCCACCGCCCACCCTCTGGTGGGACTGCGACAGCCAGGGTTGCTGTCCGCCGCCGCAGCCGCCCAAGACCCCTGGGGCTCGAGCAGGGACCCCCCGCCCCGGGCCGAGCCCCGAGTCCCGGCCGGGCCCGGGCAGGGCCCCGGCTGCCCCGCGCCAGGCGGCGCCCGCCGCCCAGGCCGTGGGCCCTCCAGGAGGGGAAATCGCGCCTGGCAAAAGGGAGGGAGGGGTCTGCGCGGTGGGCCGGTGTCACCGGAACACGCGCGCCTGAGCCACCGATTCGGCAAGT
>WTSP01026929.1:0-25121 GCA_025331215.1 Actenoides lindsayi | reverse complement strand
AGAAAGAAAGAAAGAAAGAAAGAAAGAAAGAAAGAAAGAAAGAAAGAAAGAAAGAAAGAAAGAAAGAAAAAAAAAAAATTTCACATTCCCATATTTTGGCCAGCACATTCCTTGGGAATGCGAGGTGGTTTAAAAATACAAAAACTTTGGAATTTATCTGATTTTGGCATGTTTAGCAATGCATTTTGGATGCATTAAAAAGAGTGGTTAAAAGGCATGCACTTTTTCTGTGGTCACTTTAATGTATTTAACTCTTCAAACTCTAATGTGGTCTTTCATAGATTACTCTGAATTAAAAGTCACAGAGGAGCATCTATAGACATCATATCATGCTGCTGTTCAGGGACCTGTCAGGGAGAAGTGGAAATGCATATGATATGAGAGATAATGCATGACAGACAAGATGATGTTGTGGTTGAGAACACAGGGTTAAAGGTCAGGAGCCTTGGATACAGTTCCCAGTTCTGACACAGATGTCCTTGTGACCTTGAACAAGACACTTACCCTCTCTGAGTCTCATCTGTAAACAATGCTTCTCTTTCTCACAGTGTTGTTGTGAGGTCAAATTAATGATCAGCTATCAAGCTTTGCTGGTTTTGGCCAGAATGAATTAGCTTTCTTTATAGTATCTAGTATGGAGATATGTTTTAAATTTGTGCTGAAAAGAATGCTGATAATACAGATATGTCATTATTGCTGAGCAGAGCTCACACACAGTCAAGGCCTTTTCTATGTCTCATCCCACCCCACCAGTGAGTAGGCTGGGGGTGCACAAGAAGACGTGAGGGGACACAGCTGGGACAGCTGATCCCAAATGACCAAAGGGATATTACATACCATATGACATCAATATATTAAGCTGGGGTAAGAAGGCCTGTATCCATTAAGACAGCACAGCAAGTAGAAAAAAAATGTCAATTTAGGGTTACTCATGATTTTTTAAAAAACCCTATAAAATAATGCAAACCCTAGTCCACACATAGTAGTCTGAAAGTATTTTATAGTAGATCTGTCTTGGTTTGAGTTAAAACAGAACTAATTCTGTTCAGTGTTCTTGCTTCTCAGCTAAGTCTCTTCTAACTAACTGCAATTTCTGAAGTTAGCAATCTGTGTTCACAGGCAGTGTCTGCAGGAGAAAATCTAAAATGAAAAGAAGTAATTATGTGCTGGTTTTTATGACAATGGGACATTCTTCAATGAGTATAACCTGTTGGGGGGGGATGGGATACACCTGCCTGGGAAAGGTAAAAGAATCTTTGATAATAGGCTGGACAGCTTAGTAAAACAAACTTTAAACTGAAGAACTTGGGAGGTGGAATCCAAAATGGAAATGCTCATGTCAATGCATCCACCTGGGGAATACGCCAGGTTGACCAGACTTGTCACAAATTTTCCTGAGCTACCTCCAAAGACAAGAATCAGAAGGCAAACCATCCTGGGGCTGTGTATGACTATGGTATATCCTTTCAATCTCCTCCAGGGAAACCTGTATCTTCCACACACTCCAAGAATCTCCAGAACTGCTTCCTGTCTTCTGTATTGTATTTCCAACAGACGTCTGGTAAGTTGAAGTCCCCCATAAGAGCAAGGGCTAGGGATTACGAGAACTCACCCAGTCACCTGTAGAACACTTCATCAACCTCTTCATCCTGATTGGGTGGCCTATAACAGACCCCTACCTTGATATCTACCTTGTTAGCCTTCCCTCTGATTCTTATCCATAAGCATTCAACCCTACCATCATCATCATGCTCAAGACAGTCGAGACCTTCCCTAACATACAGGGCCACAGCACCACCTCTCTTTCTGTGTCTATCCTTTCTGAAGAGACTACAGCCATCCAACACAGTAGTACAGTTATGGGATTCATCCCACCATGTTGCTGTAAGGGCCATTACATCACAGTTTTCCTGATGGATGATAGCTTCAAGCTCTTCCTTTTTATTGCCCATGCTATGTGCATTGGCATAAATGCATTTTACTTGGTGCACCTTTTTGCATGGGAAGGGTCTAGACCCTACTTGATCATTCTCAGGCACTACCGTGAGTCCTGGCTCATCAATAGCCCTTGCATCTTCCCTATCACATGGTCCACTGAGATAGCAGTGGAGCTGACACACTGTCCCACAGACATCCCAGGCTTGTCTCTAGTGAGTCTGTTTTTTCCCCTTTCCTCCTTTGAATCTTGTTTAAATCTCTGCCAATGACCACAGCCAACTCCTGCAATAAAATCCTCTCCCACTCTGGGACAGATGTACCCCATCTGCCACCAGGAGGCCAGGCATCATGTAGATTGACCCATCGTCAAAAAACCCTAAGTCCTGCTGGTGGCACCAGGCTCGAAGCCAAGGATTAATCTGGCAGGTCCTCAGTCTTTCTGGGCTGGACCCTGCAACTAGGTGGATAGAGGAGAACACTACCTGTGCTCCTGCTCCCTTGACTAGGTGACCCAAATCCCTGAAGTCTTTCTTGATAGCCCTCAGTTTTCAAGTGAACTTTCAAGTTCATTGTTGCCTACCAGGAAGGTTAATAGTGGATAATAATCTGTGGGCAGTACCATGGTAGGAGGCTTTCTTGCTATGTCCTTAACTTGGGTCCCAGGGAGGAAGCACACTTCCCTTAGAAGTGGGTCAGGTCTGCATATTAGGCCTTCTGTTCCCTTCAGAAGGGAGACACTTATAACAATGACATGTCTCTTTATTTTTTTGATAGAAGACATCTGAATCCTGGGCTTGGGCTTCCTTAATCTTGGGAATACTTCTAAACCAGATGATCCACCTTCCTCATTCACTGATTGCAGTTGCAGGGCATCATACCTGTTCTGCAAGGGCAACTGGGAGGTTGGGGGAATAACAGGAGCAACACACTGGGCAGGAACTTGTTGCCATTGCCCCTTGTTGAGGGGATGGGAGGAGGTGGACAAGTCAGGAGTTTACCTGATGCCTCAACTGTGAATTTGCCTCCACTCCCTCTTTTCATTTAGGCTTCTGCCTTTAGCCTGACTTGGGCAGGATACAGGGGATACCTGATCCTGGGTACTATTTAATGTGTACATCAAAGGGGAATCAAAGACAAGAAGAAAGGGTTTTTTTTTCAGTATATCAATAAAAAAAGGAAGACTAGGGAAAATGTGGGCCTGCTGATGAATGAGGTGGGTGTCCTAGTGGTGGAAGACACAGAGAAGTTATTGGATGTTGCCTTTGCTTTGGTAATCACTGCTAAAACCAGCTCTCATGAATCCCAGACCCTGAGGTTCAGAGGAAAGGTCTGGAGAGAGTAAGACTTTCCTTTGGTAGAAGAGGGCCAGGTTAGAGACCACTTAACCAAACTGAACATCCATAAATCCATGGGCCCTAATGGGATGCACCCACAAGTGCTGAGAAAGCTGGCAGATGCTATTCTTGTGCTACTCTCCATCATCTTTGAAATGTCATAGACAACAGGAGAGGTGATTGGATGCAATCCTGTGTAATGTGCTCTAGGCAAACGTGCTTTGGTGGAGGGTTTGGACTGGATGATCTCTAGAAGTCCCTTACAGCTCCAATGATTCTGTGATCTAGAGAGGTAGATCTAAATCTGTGAAACCTGTTTTGAAGAAAATATCCTCAGCAGCAGCAGGAAATTTCAAGTAGCATAGAACCCTTGTGGTACAAAGAAGCCTTATTTTATCAATGGATTGATTGCCTGTGTATATTTAAAAGGAGGAAGTTAAAAACAGCTATGAGATGATTTCAGATCCTGTGGATCTGCCAGTGGGCTACAATTCAAACTTTGATATGTTGATGAAGGATATTTGGGGCAGATTTCTTCATTTCTTTGGGCTCTATTCTAATGCATGCCCATTGCTTTCAGTTACGTGATCCATTAAGCTTTGAGAAATAGATATGGAGAATGACTGAATTTAAATCCAATAAATTTAAGATTTGTTCTAACACTAATCTTCTGCCACAGCAGAATTTAGGTTGAAAATAGAAGCATGACAAGTATGCTAAAGTTTTAGATGATTATCATTGGTTTCACCACCGATGATAGTGGAGCGTTTAAAGAGTCACAGGACTGAAATATTGGAAAGGGTATATTCATGCAATGAATTACACTTGAGAGGTCAGAGCATAATCTTCAGGTGCATGGAATTGCTACTCAAATGCTGCCCTGCTCTGACTCTCAAAACCTAATAGGTTTCTGCTCTGTCAGCCTCCTCATTTCTGCTATGGGACACATTAAAATCCACTGAGTTATTGCACTAATATATGGTTCTTCAGATGAACTATTCTCTCATTCACCTCACCTATCAGATTCACCTTAGAGCATATGTGCTCAGATCAGACTTCATAGAAGAGCAGTTAAAGAGGGGCTGACAGTTATTGCTTTACAAATCCAAAAATTAGTCTTCACTCAGGATGTAGAAACTTCTTATGCCTCTTCTACATCAGACAGGATTAGGATTTGAGCATCAGTCTCCCACATCCTACAAGAAGGGCTGTAGGTTCTCAACTGACTCCAGAAGCTGTTCATGGCTTGAGGACCTACAAGACAGTACTAGGTACCTAACCTAAATTACCTACCTGTCTTTTTCTCTCTTTCTCTTTCATGCCTCCTTGCCCAGTTTGTTAGACTATGTTAAAACTCTTTTTAGGCTACTTGATGCTCTTTTCATATTGCGTAGCTGTGGTATCTCATAACTGTGGTGTCCAATAAAGGAGAAAAACCTCCCTTGGGCTTCATTGTACTGAATATCAATAACAATTCCTCAATTGTTAAAGAAATGGGGAACATACTGGTGATGCCACATTCATACTGAATTTGGATGAATTTTGGTTTCACTGTGAATTGCAGGCCTGATCTCTTACCAGTGGGAGAATACATGTCTGTCAAGATAAGTTGCATCTGACTGCTTTATTAACCTTAGCCTATGTGTGATTCATAACAAATAAATTACTCTTTGATGTACACAGCTGCAGATCAAAATAGTATATTTAGAGCCACTACAATGTCACAGCCAAGGTCAGAGATGAATCAGGTCATCCAGCACAAATATGTGACTCAGAAGACATTAATTGTATCCCTGATTCAAGCACTGACATGCTAAACCTGGTCAATTCACTTGTTCTGTTTTCTTTCTGAAAACCGGAGAAAACCTTTGTAACACAGGGAAGATATTACTTGTAAATGATAACTACTTCACTGTAGAAATTTCCTCTTAATTTCTTTGGTCTGTAATTTCTGACAACTGAAAACATTGAATTAAAGTCACTTTAAAACTATTATGTGTGTCACGTCAGTTAAGGAAATCAAGAATATATCTTGGCTTTATGTTGGAGTTTTTTCATCCATGGAGGCCCCCGGACACCTTTACTTGATTTCCTGCTTGCTAGGATGGACATTTGGCTTGGGGGTGATCCTTCAATCATTGGAGAGGGTGAGCAAGGACATCAGCATCTTTTCCAGACCTATAAAGCTGTGCTAGCAGCTTGCTTTGTGAGAACTGTGGTATCTATGCCTCTGCTGCTGGTCTGTGGTAATCAAGGAGGTTTATTAGGGAGATGTAGGGGTAAGAAAGAATTTTAATTTCATTCTCAGACTAGTGAATTTAAACTGCAGATAAGGCAGACCTTGCATAAATTAATTGTTACTAGCCTACCTTAGCATCACTGACCAGGAGGGAAGGAAGTTTTAGATATTAATCATTGCCATACAGGTCACTTAATTGACTTAAGGTTTTTCTTTATATTTTGTGTGTTTCTGTCTTCATAAAGAACACAACTTTCTTATTTTCTGCACCTCCTCAGATTTATTCTGTCTAATGTGCTGAATCAGAATGACTTTGACAATTAGCAGTGCATGGCTGGATGGAAAGTCCAATTACTCAATTAGATTGCTTAGAAAATGGAGCTATTTAATCTATCAACATCTATAGTACCATTTCTAGACCAAAGTCTATATAATTTAGTGACTGGGAAACTACCCCCATAATGGATGGCTCAAGGGTTTTGGCAGACCTTTTAATACCTTCTATTCATACAGACTCCTTTTATCCTATTTGAAAGGAGTTTGTGAGACTTAAATTCTGCAACCTCTGTTCTAAGAGCTTGCAAGCATGCATGCTTAGAAAACAGCTTAGTAACAGGTATTTATCTGAGTTCAAAGCTAACATCTACTGTATCTCCTTAATCCTCACCAAACCATGTTGGATTTTTTTTCCTTAGCTTCTCAGAAGTGAAACATCTTACCAGAGTCACATAGCTTTCTTGTTAAAGTCACCTTTTTTCTTCCTTCCTTAGCTGACAGTCACACCCAGGAATTCTGACTTCTCTCCAGAATTCCTGACCAAATTCATAGGGAAAGAAAAACCTGTCTGACATCTTAAATAGCACTGTACCATCCTTCTTCATCTTGTTTATCTATAAGTAGTGTCTGTCGTCTTCTGCTTCCATTGGTGTCAAACTTCACATTAGTAAGAATTCATCATGTTCAGTTACGAAACAGACTTTGCTGTACCCTCCTACTGTAGAGAATATTTGGGTGGGTGGATGGGTTTTGGTTATTTTTTAAAAACAAACATTGTTAGCTGTTCAGAACTGATTGGTTTTGATAAGGCAAGATTCTGTTGTGTCTAGGTGTCTAGTCTTGTCTCTGAGGTGGTCTGTCTTCATTCTCTGACCTTCTGTCTCCTGAAGGTCAGCCTGCAAAGTGTGCTATTGAGCTTTATTTCTTAAGCTCACAGCCAAGTGGACAAATTCTTTCATTCCTGAGCTGTTGTATTTTATTACCTCTTGGGTAGCCATTACTGTCATTACTGCTTTGTCTAAAAGCAGGCAAGCTTTACTCTGTTTTCCTGTCTCTGGTGCAGTTCATCTCTCAGACTGTGCACCTGGGAATATCATAGGTATATACTTTTCACTGTAGAAGAGTAGGAAGGTGGCTCAAGATCTAGAAACTGTTCTTTCACTATGGGTGTTTGTAGTATGATGGTTGAATACACAGATTAAAAAAGAATTTTATTTTGAACACAAAACTTGGCTTTTGGCTGCACAGCTATGTACTGGTAGCCGATCTATCATTACAATAAGAAGACCTTTTTAAAAGTTGGTGTTAAACCCTCCAGCACAGAACTGGCAAAATCAGTTATTTGACCCAGCTATGTCAGAATCTGCCGTACAGCTAATAGCTGCAGTCCACTTCCTCTTCTCTTTGACTTGCAAGACTGTGCTTTCCTCTCACCTTTCTGTAGTTCCACAGGTACTTGCTGTCTGTAACTTTGCAAATAGCCATATAGAGAAAGGGCATTGTTAGTTAAACAAAAACAGCAGAATGGTACAACAGTAGGGTCTCTCTCCTTTCCTTTCTTCCTCTGAAAGAGTTAATACTGAACTTGAGTACTGAATATATTCCAACAAGGTTTGAGAAATCAGAATTAGCTATGTCCTGAAGAACCTGTTAAATTTCTCATCTACTTTGAAAAAAGCTCTTGGGAATCAAGTATTCCATCACATGCAGGAACATGACTGCTGTTCCTGTAACATTTATTACTACTGGTGGCTTATTACCAGTAGTTTTAAAGATTCAGTCATTGCTTTAAAGTGGTGCTGCATAGTAGGCAGATAAATTACTTATGTTGCAAAATGGCCATGATCCCTTTTTTACTACTATAATTGTGGTAATTAGAGAGGCTTCCTCTGGCAGGTTACAGGCACTGAAGTCTTGAACAGTACTGCTTTGTGAATCTGGCTCTAGCTAGTAGCTGATGCTGACTTCCAGGAATAATCCTGTGTTGACTTTGTTAAATGGCAAGAATGAAGTCGGAATAGAAAGTCTTACCTATCAAAGGATTTGTCCAGAGTCACAAAGCAGATTTCTGCTATAACCTGATCTCAGGAATTTTTTTAGTATTTGGCTGAGTTACTGAAGTAATCTTCAGTTCAATGGGCTCAGCTCCCATGCAGAGTACTGTTATCATAGAATTATAGAATAGCTTCAACTGGAAGAGACCTTCAAGATCAAGTCCAACCTTATTCCTAGCCATATCAAAAACCACTAAACTGTTCTATGGTAAGGATTTACTGGAGTCAAAACAAACTATAAGGAGAGTGGGCAATTGTCATTTCTGCTGTAACACTGGACCCTGGCAGCATTTCTATTATTAAATTTGCATGTCTTCACAAAAAGAAAAGTAAATTCAGAGAAAAGGCTGATGTTATTCCCAGCTACATCTGTGCGAAGTAAGGGAACTAAGGCTTGGAACACAGATCTATATCTCCTGTGTGACTCCCTTTAAAAGCTAGGCACTGTGGCTCACAGGCCTCTGTGCAGATAGTGTGTTATCTGTGGATGGCTACAGGTCTTGTAGGTCAGCCCTGTTCAGGCAGCTTTGGAAGAAGCACAAAGCCTCTGGGTAGAAATCATAGCAGTGTTCGGGGGACCGCTTGTTTAGTCTTCAGGGTGCTCCATCTCAGTTGCCTGCTTTTTTTTTTTTTTCCTTCCACAGGCGCCTTCGGAGTCTGCTGCTCTACATGGAAATGAGTTAGGGGAGGATTTGAAAAGATAAGTCAAAGTATTAGATGAAAGATATATTTACAGAGTTGTGTTCTAGCTGCCCAAAGTTGGCTGATCCTACCTAGTAGTTAAGAAAGAAAAGGAGATAAATCTGACAACTTCTTGAGGCTCCTTTTTACCTGCATGTTATGTCCAGCATAGATATTTTATTTTTTTCTTGTACTAAGGATAAACCACTCCTACAGACTTCAGTAGGAAGTACTGAACTCTTCAACGTGCTAATTTTGTATCATGTGTCTTAAGGTTGAAGACTATTGTTAATGAAACATTTTAGACTGCTGCTTTAAGGCAGCAGGTGAAAAATTCTGTCCAAAAGGACCTGAGAAGCTCACTGTTACTTGGCATTTGGTTGTGAGACCTCTGGAAAATGTCAGAAGGGGCAGCATGCAAGTTGCATTCCTACTTCTGCCAATTCTTAGGCCTGTAAAAGTGATGTAGCAGAGTTTAGCTTGACCTCATGAATGATTGCATGACATCTGATAAGCTCAAAAAATATACAAAAGGCACAGCACTCAAAAAAATACTTGCAAACCTCTGAGTGCTTTGGACTCTTTTCTTTGTGTGTTTGACCTAGATAACAAACTAGAATCTTTATTCCTTGTATTTTTTAAATGCTTTTTGACTTACAATAAAGCGGAAAATACTTTCATCTTCCTAAATTTGTCTCTTTAATCTTAGAGTAAGCTAGGAGAGAACTTCTCTACCAAGGCTTTCTGGAAGGTGTACATAGCTTTTCTCCTTTATTTGAAAGTGCTCCTTAAATTACATGAGTTCATGTAGTCAGCTTCTGTGTTGCATTCTTTCTGTGCTTTCACAGAAGCCAGTGCAAAAACCCAAACCCTTAACTTATCTTTGCAAAGTAAATTTTCAGTCTGCTATTAAAAACATGTCAATGTCTTGGAACAAAAGAAGCTGTCCTATTTCAACTGGTTTTAAAGAATTTGATTTCTATTTTTTTACTACTTTTTTTTTTCTGAGGTTTCCTATGCGCGACCAAGTTCAGCTTCTATCAGAGATGCAAATTTGTATGTTAGTGGACTTCCAAAAACAATGACCCAGAAAGAACTGGAACAGCTCTTTTCCCAGTATGGACGCATTATTACTTCCCGTATTCTGGTTGACCAAGTCACGGGTAAGTAGGCAGTTTTGCACTTCCTCTAATTTTTGGACTACTAGCTTCAGAAATATTTCGCTTTTCAGTAAACTAGTCTTGTCTCTAGAATGTATGAAAGGTGTATGTAGGCCAGAAGATGCAATTTTCTGCTGGAATTGTTCATAAATATGCATGGACAAAAATAGATTGTGGAGCATACTGAGCCAGCTTGAGTCATTTCCACCCTGAAGGTGCAGGTTTGAAGCCTGTTTCATGGCTTGTAATAAATATACAGCTGCTATAATCTTCCTTTCCAAGCTACTGTGTGAAAATAGGTCCTATGTGCCTTATGAAATGGTATTAAACACTTTTTTTTGTAAAACTAACATTGTATGCAGAAATGCACAGCTGGTTCTCTGAGGCTAAGATTACAAAAGATGCAGACTGGTAATTGCTGTTAAGACTGTTTTCAAGATTACCTCATTATCTTTGGGCACACTGAAGAACATGAACTTTGAGTTTCTCAGTAGCAGATAAGTTCTGTGCTTAACAGTGCCTTAAAGAACTAGCAGGTTAGTACAGCATGTGTCTTAACTAGTGGCTGGGTGTCAGTGATGCTCTGTGATTACTCTTCAGACTTTGTCAGTAATGCATTATAGTTTTTCTGTGTCAAAGGGTTAATCCTGAGGAGCTTTATAATGTGCTGCCTCACCTGCTTCTAGCAGGCCTATTCAGAAAATAAGCAATCAAATGAAATGCCAAGTAAACAACAGAAGTATTGAGTGTGCAAAGTAAAATACAAAAGGAGCAGGGCTCTCCAAATTCTCATCTTTCAAAAAAATTAGGGGTGTGGGGCAGCAGAATTTGTTTACTCGCATAATTATGTCCTGAATAGTAAGTGAGCTTGGAATTTTTTATAGTTTTACATTTTCAGTCACATGCCATGTGTGACAAACAGCTTTCAGCTGTAGCAGGTCATGAAGTTTTCAAGTGGTCTTACTTTGAATAGATTGTGCTTGCCAGTGTTTGACACCTGGCTGACCTGTAGAGCACCTTGTATGTACTACTTTGCAATTATATTCATTAACACAAATTTCAATATCAACACATAGTATTTTTAACAGTGTCACTTGGTCGGAGTGTAGACAGAAAAAGGTGACTTGTTGAGTCAGCAGATTTTCAGGTCACGTTTCCAGTCTTTGTGCAATAAATAGCTCTTTAACAATATGTTCCTGTATATTCATGCATAGAAATGGTGGCATTTGACGAGTGTGTCAAATAATTAAATGTAATTAAACTTTTAAATATGTACTCTGATTCTCAGTGCTCATGAATCCCAGTATGAGCACAGTAATTCTTTGGTATAGACTGTTGTTCTGGTTTAAGCTTTCTTTCCTCCTCAATTTGTAGTAGACTAAAAATGATATGAATAATAAGGTTGTGACATAAACTGACAGAAAAAGCCTGTAGATTTTAAGCTGTGACTTTGCCTCTTGAAAGGTTCCTTACACCTGCTCATTGTCATTTTGATGGTTTAAATTATCATTGTTTATGAACAAGAATGCATTTTTTAGTGTTAATGTCTTTCTCAAGTGAGGACAAGCATCTGCCTCTTCTGTGTATTCATGAAACAAAATATAAAGGACCTCTCAATGAATTTAGTATTATTACAGGAAAGCATGTAACTAAGTAGTACTGTCTGTAGTAGCTTTACTGTTGTTTGAAGCTTTGACACCTCTGTTTATATTTAACTCACAGAATAAATTTTTGAGGTGCAGTGTTCTAAAGACCTTCCATAAACACTTGCTGATCATGTTACCTTTAAATTTTTTATACAAAGGAAAGAGTCATATGGTCCAAGAAAAGTCATCTTCAGAAATAACACCTACAAATGTACAGTGGTATGCTGAAACTCAGTCTTTTACTTAAAGGTAACCATGGACTGTTAAAACAGGGACATAATTCACATCACAACAGTCTGGAACCTGCACTCCGTTCTTTGTCCTCTCAGCCTTTTTGCTAGAAAGGGAGCTTCAAGGGCTGTCACAGGAGACCATAAGGCATTTCTTTATGCTGGGGAGCAGATGGCTTAAGCTATTTGCAGAATCCCTGTGAATTTAATCTGCATCTGGTTCTGGGTTCAAGTCCATCCCTGCAAAAATTGCTCTTTTTTTCAGAATTTCTCTTTGGCTCCTGATGTTTAAGTTGTCTCCACTGTTTTCCCTCAACCTTCCAAGCTTTTTATGCATTGTCTTTTCATGTCTGTTAAATTTAAAAAAAAAAAAATAAATTTGTGGTAGAAAGTCTACTACTTTGAGGAAAAGCTCAGTTCTAATAAACTCCAGATTATCAGGTACTTACAGCAGTTGGCCATTAACATAGCAATTGGCTTTGAAAATAAAATTTTAACATCTAATATTTGCGAGTCTTGGAATTAATTAGCATATGCTGCTTTCATCCTATGCAGGGGTATCAAGGGGCGTGGGGTTTATCCGGTTTGACAAGCGAATTGAAGCAGAAGAAGCTATCAAGGGCTTGAATGGCCAGAAACCTGCAGGTGCCACAGAGCCCATCACTGTAAAGTTTGCTAACAATCCAAGCCAAAAAACCAATCAGGCCATCCTTTCCCAGCTGTACCATTCCCCAAACAGAAGATATCCAGCACCTTTAGCTCAGCAGGCTCAACGTTTTAGGTAAGTCAGATACATAATCATGTGCAACTGTGCTGAAAGTCATGTGTTCCCATGGGCATGTTTGTTTCTCTTCACTCTTTCCCTTCCCTGCTTGTCTGTTTTCTGTGTGTGAATGAAACACATGACTATGTTGAACTTCAGCTGTGCTCCTACAGTATAGCTAAAATCAAAAATGCATTCTGTCCTGTGGGTAGCATTTCAGTATCTAATAAGCCTACTTAAAGATGACATCTTGGTTTAACTTTCTTCTACTCAGTCACTAAAAAGAAATAAATTTCTAAAGGTTAATTTTATTTCCTTAGATTGTTGATTAATGTGCAAGTTGTTTCAATTATCATTGAAATTATCATTAAAAAGGCAATACAATTTTCTTCTTAGCCATATGGCATGCCAGAGCCAGACTCCTTTTTTCCACTCCCTATCTTTTTTTTCCATTCTGGCTTTCATTTTTGGACTTTTCTTTTGTGTTTTTTTTCTTGAGTCAGTTGTCTAAATCCTGCATGCCACGCTGTCTTCTCTTATTAAAAACTTTTGTAATGATTATTATTCAAATATTTCCTACATGTGTGTTTTGAGGATATATTTTCGTGTTGTGTTGAAACTACAGCCATAGAGTTCTGTGTGTTACTTAATGTATTGAAAAGGACAGATGGTGAGAACAAAGTGAAACAACTATTGTATTATCTACATTCATGAGTACCTCCAGGCTTTTTTTTAGTGATTTTGATTGCTTCTACCCTCTGCCCCTGGTCTGTGACTGGAATGTGTTAAGCAGTAATATACTCAAACAGTTTCTATTCTATTTTTCAAGAAATAAAATCAGCTGGCAGTTTGTTTCAAAGACAATTTACCAGACTTCAAAAGCTCTGCTTTGGCTGCCCTTGCTTTTGGGCTGAATATTCAGAGTTCACGGGCTACACTTCTGGCAGAATTTCTGAATTCTTTTTTTCTTCAGCTTTTCAGCATCATGTGCTGGAAATAGTTCACAGGTGTGAAGGTCAGCACTAGAGTAGGCTTTCTGCCCTAAGGGAAGGAGTAACCAGTTTTATTCATTATTTGGTGGATTTTCTTACCATTTCTTAGAGAGTAAAAGGGTTAAAGTGTGCTGAGTATTGAATAAAAGTAAGCTTGCCATTGTTTCATAGGCAAAGCATAGGGGAAGAAGTTACACTTTCAGGGTGGACCCAAGTGCATTATGTGAAATAAGATCAGGAGGTAGCTGTTGTACAAGCCTGTGTGTTAACAGCTCTCAGTGTATTCTGGCAAAGTCAGGCCTGCTGACTCCTTGAGTTATTCTGAGTGCACTTGTTCCCAGATACTCAGCTGTGTTCAGTATCATTCTGATACTGGCTGGGATAGATCTGTATTTAACTGATACTTGAGGTATATCTATTGTGATATGTAAAAATTCTCCAATGTCAGGAGTTTCTTTGGATGTGACCAAAACTTAAGTAATTTCAAAAGACTACCCATGTCCTGCAACATTAGGCTTTCAACCTTAAAAATATTATTTGCTTGCTTGTGATTTATTTTTGCTTAAAAAGGGAGTGTATTTTTATGAATGCCCATTTAAATATCAGCAGAAAGTTGGGTGGTTGTTTTTTTGAGATACTAAGTGTAAAGCGATGCCTGAAACAACCATAAGAGATTGTGATCTCGTGTATTTAAAAGTATAATACTGAAAAAACTCTGAGTCAGTATCAAGTCTGTAGTGAATAGGAGGGAGAGTAAAATTTTTCACACTTTTATTGATGTGGAAGGAAGAGCAAGGTTGAACTGACTGGTCAAAAAGTAAACTGGTGTTACAGACAAAAATAGATTAGGCTTCTGTTTCCTCTCTGAAAGAGACAGCCTTGACAAATTTTATAACTAAAGGAAAATCATCTTTTTTGTTTTTTTAGGTCTTAGCCTTGCTATTGTTGCATCTTTCCACTTCTGTTGCTGTCTGCATGGTTCAGATTGCACTGATGCTTCAGATCTTTTATCTTCCACATGCAAGAAATCTTAGCTGCTGACATTTCAGTTATGATTAGCAAAGGAAGTTGCGCTCTCTCTGTTAACAGTTGACAGATGCCTGAAAACAGTCAGCATAAACTTCAGTAGTGAAGACCAGTAGGATCACTACAATGCTTCTATTTTTTCTAAGAAAAATCTTGAGCTGGACTTGAAAAAGCAGCTATATATAATTGTTTCTCAGTTTCTTTATGATGTAGAACTTAAAGCATCTTTAGAAATATAATGAATGCCCCTGAGAATTTTTCCAGGATATTTAAGTTGTCCAGGTAACTAATGAAAACTGTTATAATGATATCATTACTGTATGAAGTCCTCAGCCATCTCCTCTACAGCAAGGACCTCTAGGTGGTGTTTTTTCTGGAACTCTTCACTTTCCTCTCCATGCCCCAATGTAATGACCTCTGTCATCCACTCTGAGTCTTCTGATGGTAGTCAGTCACCTTTAATTTCCTCTTTTCTGTTCTTGTAGGGTTTCAGTGGCTTGCTTTCTTGTCAGTGCACAAACCCTGCTTACTGCAGAATCATAGATCTGTATGGTAACTGCAAGCTAAAAGCTAGATCAAACATAGCTCTTTTTTTTACCTAAGCTCATATTTTGTGGAGTCCTGACAATAACTTTTAATAAGACTTTTTCTTTACATGTCTGGGCTTTGCCAGGAAGAAACCAGAGCTGCTTTAGGACAGGAATTTTTGTAGAGGAGCACTTCAAGGGACTACAGGAATAAGATTAATAGGATTGGTAGGCACTGCATATTCTGGGTATTAGACAAGTAGTTCCGAAGTGTTTAAAGTTGTGATTACGTACTACAGTTTAGCAGCTTGGTGGATGATGGGGGAAGAAAAACATTGAGAAAATTCAGTCTAACATATATGTATTTATATTCTAAAAATACTTTACTCTGGAAAATAGTAGGTAATTGAAAAATCTTCTTTGCAGTTCATCTTCTAGGATGTCATGCTGCTCCAAAACCCTACATATGTCTGAGTATTCATGTCAGCACACTGTCAGAAACCTTGGTAGAGTCTTCATGCAAAACAAGTTAGTAATCTGGAAAACTTCACTAAGGTGGTCACTGACTGTGACTTTATGCTAATAGTATTTGACTTATGCTAAACTTAGGGTGGCACTTTCTGAAGGTAATTTTTAATGGTTGTGGATACTATACCAGAAAACTTTGTATTCACTAAATGTATCAGGTGTAATAAGGTGCCACAAGTCTTCCACTGGTGACTTTCACTTTGCACGAGATTCTGTACAGGGCAAAGGATGTAATGGTAATAGACCAAGTTTCCTTAACAGTAAAGGGTGGGAAAATCTGAAGACTGAACACTTTGCTAAATGTTTTGCAGGTTGGACAATCTGCTCAACATGGCTTATGGAGTAAAGAGGTAATAAAGGACTATTAGATTCATAATAAACAAATTCTTAACTATTTTGTGTACTCTTACATCTTTCAGTAAGATGTACATTGGATTTTTGCATGTTGAGACTTCAGATGAAATTGTTCATTTTGGTGCACTGTGCATGAAAGAGACCACCCTTTTGTAGCAGTTCATGGAATTCCTGTTTCAAATTGCTTACTAATCCTCACTTGTTCTGTAGCATGCTTTTTTCTGGTTTTCTACATTACTTCATTCCAGATAGACTTAGCACTGTGTCCTCTCCTTGTTTATAGTATTGTACATGATTTGTGCGGGGCCGGGGGAGATAAAACAACGAACAACTTTCAATGTTACCCTTTTGGGCTGGCCCAACTTAGTTATGCTGTGAAAAGCCCCGTATCATTTTCTCGTTTATTTTGAAATTTCTTTGCTGGGATTTCCTGTGAACAGATACTTCTATGATTCTGTTTTGTTTTCACCCATTTTTCAGTAGATTTCCTCCAATGACCATTGATGGAATGACCAGTTTGGCGGGAATTAATATCCCAGGACATGCAGGAACTGGATGGTGCATTTTTGTGTACAACTTGGCCCCTGATGCTGATGAGAGTATCCTCTGGCAAATGTTTGGACCCTTTGGAGCAGTAACCAATGTGAAGGTCATCCGTGACTTTAACACTAACAAATGCAAAGGTTTTGGATTTGTGACTATGACAAACTATGATGAGGCAGCTATGGCAATAGCCAGCCTGAATGGATACCGCCTCGGCGACAGAGTATTGCAAGTCTCCTTCAAAACAAACAAAACGCACAAAGCCTAACAAGTTACTCTCAGTGCATTAATACATGAAAAATATACAACAAAGGCAGTTTACAAGAAGCTTTATGCATTAGTAAATGCCTTTGTTGTATGTCAGCGTGGAAATGGGGATAAAATGACTACTTAGCATCCTAAGAATATGTGAGATTTTTTTATTGCGAATATTTGAATTAAAACTTCTTAAATATCTTTTGTGTTTAAATAATGTCAAGTACAGGGTTTTTACCTGTCACAGTGCATATTCTATTGCCTTCTTTGAAGAAGGTGGACCTTTTAAAATGTTCCAGCTAAGGGAAGAAGTTTTTTCTGTTTACATGACTGCCTTTAACCTATGAGTAAATATTGAGGCTTTGTGTTACACTCTTGAAGTTTGTTTTTTTGTTATTTCTTGATTTGCCTTGTGTTTAATTTACATTATAATACATTGCTGTGTTGTTGTTCAAGGAAAGTATTTGAAGTTTACACTTTATTTATGAAGTTATAAGTAGTATTTATTTTGTAATTATCATTTGTGTTGGGGAATGGGAACACATTATAAAAGCTTATTGTAAGAATACTGGAGAACTTTTCATAAAGCAGTACCTTGCCAAAGAGATAAGAGCCTCTTTGATGTGGGTTTAACAAAGCATCTATTTTTATAAAAAAAAAAAAAAAAAAAATTTGGAGAAACTTTTTACTGGTCCTGGAACAAATATTTTGACTTGAGTACTTTGAGAAATCTCTTCATATGACACCTAGTGAGCTTTTAAAACTTACCAGGAAACTTGCAGTTGCTGGGGAAAATTTAGAAAGATTTATGAAGTAGAAATACTTTTGAGACCTTTGTGTGAAGAAGTAGAGTTGATGGGATGCACTGTTGGTTTCATTTTTGTAATCATCAGTGGAGTCTTTGTTCGTCCTGGTTATTAAGTAATAGGTGGCTCACATAAATTTGTGATGTTGAAACAAATGAAAATTAAAAAAAAAGAGAATATAAGAGTAAGCAGGAAACTTAAAATACTGAGATGGGGGAAAAAAATCTGTTCTTCCTAAAGAATTCCCTTCAGATAGAGCTCATGGTGTTTAGTGATGTACTTGCTATTGTTTGAAGAATTGTTTTGTCTTAAGAAAAGACATTGAGCATGATTAGTGCAGTAGCAAATCAGAAGTGGCCTGAGTTGGATATATTTGAAGGTGTTCTGAAAGTTCTGTTCAAGGCTAACACCTGAGCTTTGTGTAATGTAAATAAGACCTTCAGTTATGAACCTTTCAGCTAATTTTGATTCTAGTTTATTTTTGAAGTTACATGCCAAGTGATGTTCAATTTTGAATGTTTTTGTATGAGGTTTTCTTTGTAAATGGCATTAACATTGTTACCTGAGGTCTGCTTATTCATTTTCTTGTCCTGAGGACTTGAATTTACAGTGCATCGGATCTGTTGCTATTTTTGTCTGTAGATAGTTTAGCTTCAGCTGTTTATGGTGATGCTACATTTTTGGTTATAAATATGTTTGTGGTAAAAAAAAAACAAGTATAATCATAGGTTTTGAACAAATTTCCTTACATTTTTCATATACCATAAACACCTGTATGCTGTTGAAATTTAACTTTGTATGATGCTTAAATCACTATTTGGGGAAATAGAAAAAGTCTTTACCATGTATTGAAGAAATTTAAGAAAAAGGAAAAAAAAGAATATTTTCTGATTAGCATCTAGCTTATAATTAAATTTTTGAAAAAAAGCTGAGGGTTTGATGCCTTCACCAGGATGCACTGACAACTATGTAGTTAACGTCCTGCTTTTTGTATAAACTGAGATGCTCATATGCTTCCCCTTAGAAAAAGCAATGTTCTATGCATAACATAGTTGTACACTATCTTTGCAGTTGCTTTTGGTTCTTCTTTTAAATTGTAGTTACAAATTCTTCAATATAGTACAGTACATATACTGTGAAGCTCGTGCTAAAGTGAGTAAGCGAGTTTTCATGCTGACCCACTCAATGCTATTCAAAAATCAATTGGTTTCCTGAGCACTTCCTTATTATTAGGTGCATTTATATTGTTAAAGCTAATCCTCTACATTAAAATTGTATATACTATAGAAATCACAAACTTTCCGATGTGGGGAAAACAGCTACATGCTTCTTTCCTATACTACTGTAGCAACTAACGGCATTGATGAGAAGGCATGTAAATTGGGCTTCACTTTACAGTGTTTATCAGAGCACTTAGTAAAATATAAGGCTGGTATTTATTTGAAGTTGTATAGTATGACTTAATTCACATCTGTTGCAATAGAAAATATATTCTGTTGAGTATTTAAGAGGTCGTACATGTTTTCTTTTGTGTTTGGATCCTTTGTACTTTTTCATGTTCAGTACATCAATAAACAAAGTTGAAGGGAAAACAGTGTCATGAGACAGTCTCTTACCATATTGTCCCCTGCCTTAATGGGTAAGCAATCTGAGAGAAAGGTTTCTGCAAAGGTCTTGAACTCCCTGAAATTAGTTTAGGATCCCATTTACCAACAAGGAGGTAAGACAAGAGGGGCTGTGTACCAGTTCTGTTAGAACTGGTGTTGAATCTTCATTTCAGTTATATTTTTAACACTCCATACTCAGGCTGATATAAGTGAGGTCATTAAACACATTCAGTAAAAAATAATTTGCTGTCTATCTAGAAGACTGCTATACAGTGTAGCTAAGTCAATATCCTAGTGTGTTAAGATAAATGCAGAGGAGAGGGAAGGATTTACTTCTATTCCTATGTCCATTTGCTGTTTAATTACTTCATTGATTTCTGGACTAAATTAATTTGAGTGAATATTCAGTTAACCTTAGTTTGCTATTCTTTTCCCTTCTCTTACCCTTTCAAAGTAGACATACTCTGAAATTTGTTCACTCAGTTGTGAGTGTGAATTTCCACCAGTGAGAATACAATTCTAAAAGTGGCTTATGCAGTACAGCTTTTATTTTTAAATGTTTTCTTTCACCTTTTCTGTTCAGTGTGAGGTTTTTTGAACAAAGCTCTATAGCACGTGCTGTGGTGTGAACTGTTTCCCATTAGTACAGAGTGATGGAGTTGAGTGTAGTTGAGGGATGGGGTCATAAGTCTAAGTAGCAGTACTTCAAAATGTCAGTAATAACTAGTGTTAACAAACCAACTCTTTATATTTACAGAAATAATGTGTACAGTGACTTTTTCTGCAGTTATGTTCTTTGGTGGCTTGAGTAATGAAAGGATACAAGATGCAGTGCTTGGCAGCAAATGAAAAGCTGTATTTGGAGTTTATATTCCAGCAGGGACATTGTGTGTTCAGCTTGCACTCTTTCATGGAAATACAGTTCTAGTTCTCAGCTGACACTAGTTTAAGTACAGTGTAACCACCCATGGTTGAAGTATTTTATTATGTGGAAATAAGACAAAAAGTGTTTATGTAATTACCTTCAATTTAAAGTCAAAACTGCTCATATATTGAGTGTTACCTGCAGATAAGCAGGCAGTCAAGGAATAACACTAAAAATTATCAGTTACAAGTGCAGTTGCCCAGAGGAAAGGTCACTGCTGTAAAATACAAATTGGATTATATGCAACTGTCAGACTCCGGGCAGTCAGAGTTCATGAGTAAGGGAACCTAATGCGAATTTATACAGAGGCAGTACTTTTCTTACTATGTTATGGTTTTATGATAAAGCTAATAAAATGTGAAACTGCTTCATGTGATACACTAGAGGAGTTATTTTTGTAATTAAGTGTTCCAGGAACATCTGTAAACCTGATAAACCTACCACTGATAGATAAACAAGCTGGAAGCATGGCCCTGGCAGAGGGTGATCTGTAATTGGGATACATGACTGTTAGCTGGGGCACTTGTGGAAGTGGATTCTACATTACTCCAGAAACATGCTTCTGCAAAAGATCACCTGTGACAGGTGAACTTTCCACCTACATCTAGAAAAACCTTCCTTTGACAAGAAAGCATTTTCCCACTGTGAATGAAAAAGGTGCATTTTTCCAAAGCGGACTCCTGTCTGTATGTGGTGTGTACTCATTGCATAACAGCCGGGGACCATCAAGTCTGGGCTACTCTTACCTGTACTGCTGAGCAGGCCTGACTGATGTTGCAAATCTATTTCGCCTTTTGTTATTTCAAACACACTGCATGAAGGTGACTATATCTGTGGTAATGGTGACTTAGTTAAACCTTGAAAAGCAGTAACTAATTAGGACTTACTATCAAATATAGCTTTAATTTTTGACTAGCAGAGAGTAGCTCAGGGGTTTTTTTTACTTTAATAGTTTGAGAAATCACAATTTGAGAGATGCTTCATCATATGTAAAATAATAGCCTGGGATTGTGCTGTTTCAACCCTGTCAACATTTGATCTGATTGTACTTGCTCTTCCTTTAACATTGGGCTTTGTCTGCCCACTTGTGGCATTCAGACTCCAGTGTTTCAATGTGTGCATCTTGGAAGAAAGGACACACCTATGTTTACGCTGAAATTTTCTGAATTACACTTCACTGTAAAGGCACCTGTCTACAAAACCACTGATGATGACTAATGCTTTGGGCCAACATATGTGCTAACACATCAGAGGTCATCTGGGCCAAGTAGCTTAAAGCTGGAGGAGAGATTGGGTCTTCTGATGGGAGAAGGTGGAACACTGATAATGTGGGAAGTCTGCCGTTGGGGTGAAGAGCAGTTTTAATCAGAAAAAGTCATCTTGTTCCCCAGACTTTTATTAACTACGGCAAAAATTGAGGAAGTGATGTAAACTTAAAGATACCCTCAAAGCGACATGAGTGACTTCAGTGGGTTAAGAGGCTGTCTAATTTCATGCTATCAAATGTGATGCGTTACTGTCTTGTCTTGTAACTACACTCTCCTATTTTCTCCTTTTGACCAACGTTCTGGTAAGTCATAAATGGGAACAAGGAAAACAATTTTTTTATACTTGTTAGGCCAGTCTAAAAACCAAGCATAACTGCATGAAGTTAATAAATAATCTGATTTCTCAATTTACATGCTTTATCATGTCACTTCTATAAATAAGAGAGTTTAAATCAACATGACATTTTTAGTAATCCCATAAGGAATATTGCTGCAAGTGCCAGCAGATTATAAACTGCATACTTCACAAAAACATAAATGCTGAATTTTAATTTGAAGCAATTCTTATTATTTCATCTATGCAACAGGACCCTTGCTTAGTACAGCACACCTATTTCTGGTGCTATGAGTGCAAGGATGCCCTTAGTTTCAGAACATTCAACTTGAATGTTCTGCTGATAAAAGCTTCTGCAGGTCACTCCGTTGCTGATGCAACAAGACTATTTGCCAGTACTTAGAGAAGACAGTATTCTCTAATAAAACATTAAATAGCCCTGAAAGCTAGCTTCCCACTTCTTGATGTCACTGTGTCTCAAATTTGGTATTAACTTTTAGAAACACAAGATGTTCTATTGTAGCCTGTTCTATCAGAACAAAGGTGGAAATAGGTTGAAGTGAAACACTTCTTTCCTACTACTGTCTATGCTTTGTGCCATCATACAAAATAGAACAAGCAAAAGCATTGTGACAGATTTTATTTTTACTGTCCTTGATTAATATTGATGCTATTCTGATCCAAAACAGTTCAGTTGTACTCTTCACTTCAAGCTGCCTGTTTTCCCTGTTCAGCAGTTTTTCTGAGGAGTTACGACTCCAGAGACTTTGGTTGAATTAGTTTTCTTGAAATGCTATTGTATACTCATTTCAAACAGCTGCAGTGTCCATTTTTACTGCCATGAACTCATTATGTTAGATATGTTACAAATCTGAATTTTGAAACTAACTGTAATGCTTGCCAGAAATTATGCCAATTGATGGCGGGCTTTTTTTTGTATAGGAAAAAATATTAGTATAGTGAGTTTAGGTGTCCTCATTGCTGTTTATTTTGCTAACACTCGACAGCCACATGTGATGTGTGTTGTGCCCCATTCCACTTCTCTGATCTGTGATTAACCATACCATTTATTGTGCCTCCAAGCCATGCAAATACAGTTGTGCAAAGAATGGAGGAAAAGCTTAAGAACAAAAATGTAGGCAGCTATTTGTTTTACAAACTTAGGGCAAGACCAGGGCAAAATTAATCTTCACATTAGTTCTATTAGGTTGCCTATCCAGGGCTTATGTACGCTGATCCACAGCTGATTAACAACTTCCTTTCAAGCAAGAACTCATTCTTGGATGATACTGGTTACTTTCCTGATTGAAAACAGGGTCTTCCACATTATAGATAGCTTAACAATATTCTCCATAACCCTGAAGCTGATGCCTTAGCAATTCATACAGCCGGCCCTCTGAACAAGTGGTGAATAGAGGGAACTTCAAAAGAGCCTGGGCCAAAAAAAGAAAGGTAAAGTTGTTGAAAAATCAGTTTGTCTGAAACTCTTCAAGGATTCTTTTCTTTCAAAGACTACCCTCTTTAGTCCTTTGGGTTGTTCTTGCTTTCTCTGGGAAAATGAGTATTTCTACCAATACAGCTCCTTCAGAAAAGCAGAAGCAAAGCAAAAATTGTATGAAAAAAGAAAAAAAGGCAGCAGAAGACAAAAATGGAGATTTCACACGTTGATACTAAACTTCAGCAATTCTTTCAGCTGACAGTGGGCTTCTTTGAAAGCAATGCAGAGCATAGAGAGCAGAGAAAAGTAAACTAAAAAAACCAGAACAGAGCTTTAATAAAATTCAAATAAAATAAATTAGATGTGAACTTCCTCATTGGTTGACTGAATTGCCACCTGTAAAGTGTTTTGTATTTTTTAAGGACTTCACCTACTCATCATAAATGTTTTAAGAGACTCTTGAGATCCCCTGCATTAAACATCTGTTCACAATGAAATTCTGTAGCTACTACCTAGAAAAGGAAATGAAGAGTTGCAAGAAAGTGATGACCAAATTTCCTTCCTCGTGACGGAATTTGAAGTAATTATTAGATGTATAAAAATAATTTTATTCTCTGTTCTACACAGGATTTCTATAGGACAGTGATGGAATTGGTCCATACCAGGTACTTAAATGCAAACTCTGTTTTCTTGGAAAAAGTTTCTATCTCTCCAACTACATAAAGTTCCTGAAGATGCTGCTGCAAAACTTTTCTTTTGCCTCTTTTCTCTGAGAACTAGCAGGTACTTTCTTCAATTGATGATCCATTTTGTAAAATATTCTAGGTGGGAATGTTTTTGTTTTACTCTTGGGTTACTAAGGCTGAGATCATCTTGGCGTTGTCTAGTTCTTAGTCTTTTACTTCTGTGAACTTCAAGCTGTAAACAGGCCTTACAAAGTCTAATCTGGGCATGGTATTTCAGGGAGTCTTGTCAAGGCACTGTGTGACCATGTTTGCTGCTATTTGACAGTGTTTTCTCCTTAGATGATTCTTAAACATGAAAATTGTTTAAGATGTCACAAAACATTCCTCCCTCAAATTCTGATCTTTAGCTTTTTCCAAATACCCTGTTTAGAAAACAGCTATGTAGTCTGGTGAGTCTACCCTGTGTCAAGTATCCCTTCAACAGAAGGGGTTTTGAAGAGTTGGGCAAACTTGCAAATTCAAAACTGTTTGGTAGAATCAGCAGGTTACAGAATGTTTTTGGACTGGAAGATTGTTTAGGGTTTTGATAGTTTTGGGCAAAGTCGTCTTCTCCAAATATCCACTCATTGGGAGAAAGCAGTTTCAGGCACTGGGAGAGACCCTGTTCCTGTCCTAATCTGGTTTCACACAGCCACCAAGACAGGTGGAAATTATAGTGGAGGCTTTGGGTTCAGCAAGTTGCTGTGAAATACTAACTTTTTTTCTTTTCTTTACTTTAGACTGCATGTGCCTTTTCTGTTGCTGCAAGATATATGGGTACAGTTGACAAGATACATCTGTTCAAGGTGCTGGTAGGGAGAAGTCCTAAAGAGGGAAGATCTAACCACCTGATTTACTGGGGAGGATGCAAAGACACTTTCTTAAGCAACTGGAAGGTCATCTAGATTCCCCTGCCAGCAGAAGTCTTGACCAGTAAGAAAAGACTACACTGAAATTGTGAACAATACAGTCTTTTTCTTTCTATGCATTTAAGCGCAATCTTTTCCCTACACCAGAGTTGAAAAAAAAATGTAGGAGGACTGCAGGACCAACAATCCAAGTGGTTTTAAATACCAAACATAGCATTGATGCTTCTGCATATCCAGCTTACAGAGGCAGAGACCCCTCATGAGGTAGGCAGGTCCACCATGTACTTTTGCATGTGTGAATGATGTTTATATTCCCATGTAAGCACATCATTTTTCATGCTACTTTTTCCCTAGAATATATTTTTGGCATATGTGCTCTTGTCAATAACACAGGGAATTTTTTCACAGCTATAACAGCTCCCTGAAAGCACAAATCAGGAAATCATAAATTGTCATGCAGTGCTAAAGATACAAAAGAATATAGCTACATGGAAGAGTGAAACAAGGCTCTTGGTTTTTGCATGTCAGATCATTAGGGTGTTGGGTATCTCCTGTGCTAGGTCTGTCAGGCTTGTTTAATACACCTGTTGTGTGTGTCCCCCC
>WTSP01026928.1:0-16133 GCA_025331215.1 Actenoides lindsayi | reverse complement strand
CCTCCCTCCCCCCCTTACATAACCTCCCTCCCGGGCGGCGGCGGCACCGAGCAGCCTCCCGCGGCACCCGCCGCCCTGCGAGGCGGGGGCGACGGGGCGGAGCGGAGCGGGGCGGGGCGGCGGGGCGCGCCCCCAGGGCCCCTCCGGGTTTCGCCCCGAGCTCGGGCAGACGAGAGTCGCCCCGCGGGGGTTTGTGGCCCCGGGTAGGGAGCGAGAAGCCCCAGTGGGAGGCTTCGGCATCTCATCCCCCCGGTGCCCGCGCCGTGGGGGTGCGACATGCCGCAGGGGGACGGGGCGGTGAGGAAACTTCGGGTGAAGTTCTGCGGGTGCTCCCGGAACGGCCCCGCCCGCTGCCGTGAAGCCCCGACGGCAGGAGGGGGCGGGCAGCCCGGACCGGCGGTCCCGTACGTGCTCGTTTCGCGGCCGGATTCCGCGGGGGAACGGCTGCTTCGCGGCGCCGTCTGCCCCCGCACCCGCCGGTCCCGCAGCGGGAGCGCGCCCCGCCGACGGCCCCGGCTCCGCGGAGCGGGCGCGGCTGCGGCCCGAGAGCGGGTCCCGGGTATACCCTTCCGACCCCGAGGCGAAGTCACCGCCGAGGGATGTCTTGTGAAAGCCAAGCAGGCGATTCACGTCCACCATCGAGCTGTCCCCGCGTCTGCGCACGCTTTCAATCCCTTTTCCCAGGGAAACGAAGGGCGCGCAGCCCGTTCCCGCGTGCCCTCCCCGCCATCCCCAGCAGCTCCCGAGCCGCTGGGCCATTGCAGCCGCACCTGGGCAAGGGGCCCTGGCAGACTCCCCCGCAGCCCCGACGAGGGTCTCCCACCCGGCCACCGCCCCGCTGCTCAAACTACATCCGGAGGACTGAGTCTTCTGGCCCTTCTCAGCCCTGCTGCAAAGCTGTGCCGGACATGGTCCCAAAGCTATCGGTTCATACAGGTTTCACGAAAACAGAGAGGGATATTTCTTTTCCATGGAAGGAAAAAAAAAATTGCCCTAGTGTGGAAGAGCTGTGTTATGGCTGCCCAGCCATGAGGGTGACCCTGACATCTGACAGGCACTCACGGGACACAAAGGCACGGGAAAGCCCCAGGCCTGCTCGTGTGGACTGTGCTACGCTGACACAGTTACTCCGTCAGGAAGTCTCTAGGAGAAGATGCCCAATTCGCAGTACGAGAGGATTTTAATTTCTCCCACGCAAAGTTATAATTAATATGCTGCCACCGGGTGATTTATTTAGTTATTTATTTATTAATCTCATGTTGATTTATCCTTTCTGTCAAAGAAAGTTTGGAAGCTGTAGGAAAGTTGCGCGCAACAACTGGGGTTGTCCCCGGTATTGCCTGGGGACCCGGTGGGAACCCTCAAAGGAAAACTTAACCAACAACCTAACACCTTATAGCTACGGACAGTGAAACTGTCTCCCATTCCGGCAGAGAACTATTTCCTGATGTCTGGAACACCAAAATGGAATTGCAGTTGCATACACTCCAAGTCTATGCCCTGGGGAGGGGGCGCAGCAGAGTGAATTAGCTAGGCACTTCCACTAGCTTGTGGGATGACACCACTCCAGCATACCTGCTCTCTTCATTGTGGTCAGATGGTTAACGTGGAAGCTGAAGGAGACTTAACTCTTCACCTAACCACTGCTGGCTAAAGACTCCCAGTGTCCCCTTCTGCCAGGTGAAGGCAAGGTTCCATTTCCTGCGGGATAGTCACAGCAAAAGTGACAAGCCTTTCGTGTTCACGATGGGCTGCAGCCTTGACTCTTGCTTTGCTATGACCATTCCTGTCTTCTTGGGGAAGCGGCGAGGGGTGGTTTTCTTTGAGGGGGAAAAACCAGCAGCCTAGCAATCTCGTGGGAAAAACTCGCACCGTAAATCTGATTTCATTTCACCGCTTTTACACCATTTACTTCACTTTGCTAAATTACATACTCCATTCGTCAGAGAGGAGTTGTCTTACTCCTTTCTGATTAATTAGTTCATTTTGTTGAGTATCTGAAAGCAGTGTTTTATGAACCAGTGTGGTATGTGACTTACAAATATCTAATGGAATTGGATCAAAACGGGGTAATGCACTTACTACGTATGTCATGATAAGATGAGAATTGGAAACGGGAACTGCGGTTGCCGTAGCATTTTCTGATGGTTTAATTTTTTCCAATCTTGCATCCAAGAGTGTATTTTTATCCCTAATTATAAAAAAAAAACCCTCAGCTTATGGAAGCGTAATTGGCTGTGAAATTTTGTATGTTGTTTTTGTTCCTAAGATCTTCCCATTTGATTTGTGCTCTTTTCAGGACCGTCTTCAAGAAGAAACAGAGTTGCGGCCCCGTTTCATAAGGACTCTGAGACATTTGGTCTGGCAGGCAGCAAGTTAACCCAGTTTTCTGCTCATATTTGGGTTTCTGTTGTTCCCTCCCTTCTTCCAAATGGATGAGATATTCCTCTTCCTGATGTGTGGCACACTGTTGTCCTCTTATCTCTGCCAAAAAGAGGATTAAATTCCATCCTCAATTTAAGTCAATGGTGAAAGTCTCATGGATATGAGCGAGGCCCAGATTTCATGCAAAGTGTTTAACATCATCAGTGCTGACTGCAGTGATTGTTCTACACACGGTTCCATCTTGAACTCCTCCACCATCACAGAGTCCTAATTCATGCATAGTTTCCATTGATTTACATTATTTCAGTATAATTTAGTTTTCCGTTTTCTTAAAGTATTTTGAGTTCTCCGTAAATGAGAACTATAAATATGCTATCAAAATTAATCAAGCTTTCATATGTGACACGATATCCCACTTCCGATTCGGCTCCGGCGCAGGATGTGTACACGATGGTAATTCAGTCCTCATTTAGTATTCACAAGTGTGCTCTTATTACTGTGGCACAGTTAGGAAGACTCAGAATACTGAAGGCACAGGATCCCTCAGTATGATTCAAGCTGAGCAATAAAAATATCCACATTCTGTAAATGGATGTAATTTCTTTAGATGAGAAACTTCTCCTCTTCCCATGGGTGTCCTAAAGCTAAACCGCTTTGATTCCTCGACACAGGGTGAATACCCTTTTCAGAAAGCTGAGCTAGCATCAGGAGCACGTACCCAAGGCTGCATTCTGAAGAGCAGAGAGCTCACCTGTCTCTCTCCCAGTGTTTCTGTTCTCTCCTTTTCTTTGGCTTTCACTATTGTCATCTTTTGCCACTCCGTTTTATTTCAGATATACTTTTATTTCAGAAAACCTGCTGTTTAGTCTTTTTTAACTATTATACTTCAAGACAGTCTTCTCCCAGTTTCCCATGGCGGATAGGATTAAATAAAATATTCAGTACTGTGATTTCCTCCCTTTTTTTTTCAACTAGATTGATGAAATTCACTTTTTTTTTTTTTTCCTTTGACAAATAACCACCATTTTCAAGCTCTAAATGTTATCCAGGAGTTTAACAAAAAAAAAAAAAGCTTTGGGGAATTCTTGATTTTTACATTTGAAACAGAAATTTAGTTTTCAAAATCCCCTGCCACATGGAGAATTAATGTAATTATAATATCACTGGATATGAAATTGTAAAGACGAGCCAGTGAGAAAATAAAAAGTCAGACTGCTGAAGATGCTGTGGTTTATGATTTTTGTCGTTACAACCTACTTGATCCAGTATTTAATAAACAATTTGGACAAAGGATCTATTTGTTTAAACAAAAATCAACAATCCTGTCCTTTCAATTAAAATGTCAGAGCTCACAATAAACATCTGAGACCTTCAGCAAGTCCTCCAGCAAGACATGTGATTCCGAAGGCAAAAGCAGTTTTCCTCTCCATTGTCCTCCAGAAATAAACCAAAATAATCCCAGAACAATCACGCAGGACTACTTTCTGTGTCTTTAAAAGTGTAAAAGGAGAGGCCCATTTCAAAGCGTTTTGCTGATCATCCTTCAAAGAGTAGGTTGAACATTCTCTTCTTATTATTTGCGGCTTACTCTTATATGTAGAATTGCTTAGTGCCAGGAGGTTCCTGTCTAAGAGGAGTAACAGAAGCTATGCAAGTGGTTTCTACCTCACTTTCAAAAAGTTGTCCCCTGAAACATGGCAATACCAGTTCAAAGCAGATTTGCATGTAAATGCAAAGGGCTGTCATTGTCACACTGTACCATACGCTGTCTTTTCAATGAACACAAATACACAGCTAACCAAAAATGATATTAAATGAGATTTTAGGGAGACAAGACATAGACACATAAAGCAAGCCAGCCAAAGCAGAATAATGCCCTACCAGCCACCACAGGTCTCTCAGCCCTGAATGTGAATACCCAGGCTGGCAAATTGCAAGAGGCTGATGGATTTCTAATAATACTGGTTTAGTCAGAGAGCATCTGTCAGTATTAATAAAGAACTTGGGACAGATCCTCTAGCCATCCTCCATACTTTGGTCTACTAGAAATCCAGCCTGGGACACATCCAGGAGCAGACACTGAACCTGAACATTTCTAAAGGTGGTCCCATACTAGAAGCAAACCTTGTTGCCTTTAACAGACCTATTTCTCTGTACTTAAAAGGTAAGGCAGAGAAAACAGATATTCCCAATTCTCCTTAATGTTTTCACTGATGTAGACACTTTGGTTATGTCCATTCCACTGCAAAATAAATAGGGTTTGTCACTCTTCACATGACAGCACCTAGTGGATCTTGCCGCTCTTCTCTGAAATGATGCTAATTTCAACTGGTTCTGCAATGGACAGACTGGGATTATAGAGTAGGTGAGGAGCCCTGCATGTTAAGTCTCTTTATGGCTTGTATTTCAGTCTATGTACTTGTTTTATATACATCCTGATACTGCTCTTTTTTTCTTTTTTTTGAGCACATAGGCATGAGCAGAGATTTTCATAAAGCTACTCACAGCAATGCACAAGTCTCCCAGCTGATGAGCTGGGTCCTGAATTGCTCTTCAGAGCAATGTACCAAATGTGCTCAGTTTTACCCTTCTGACATGCAGTGCTTTGCATTTCATATAATCAGATTTTTTTTTTCACTCAAAGTTTATTTTGGTAATTTTCTTTTTAAATCCCCAAAAGAAGGGGAAAAAAAATAATTCCATTTCCAAGTACAGATGCTGACTCTGGTTTCCTTTCAGGCTTATATCACAAAATTCCATTTATTTGTGATTTATAAAATGGACGTTAGGGCAATCAGGCACCAGTTATCCAGGTGGGGTAGATTAGTATTCTTTTAAACTAATTCAAATAAAATTTTTTGGTCCCAGCAGGCTAAATCGTACAAGAGATTGGAGAAGGAAAGAACTATATATATGCCTTGTCTGTTAGAAACAGGACCCTTGTATTGTGACTTGGCTGTGATGATGATGGTGACGGCCAAGGCTACCAGTAGCGAAGCAGATAATATAGAAGGGAAAAGATATTCACATTTTTGGTGGAAAAAAGCTTCATTTTCAAACATGCAGATTTGCATGACCATTCACTTCAGCAAATCATTTTGCTCACATGTAAATTTTCACGGAGCTCGGGAGTTTTTAATTCTCAGGTCTCTTCCACCATCTGTAACTCAATCTCTGTTTTTTAAAGAAATTGCAGACATCTGTTTAAATACCCGTCTCTTCCGTCACATGGAATCTTGGATTCAAAAATCTAAGCTTGAAAATAATACCAAAGTCAGATTACATTTCCAAGCAACCACGGAACTGGCATTTTAAATGCTGCCTTTTTAATTATCCCATTCCACTGTACTGACTGCGTTGGGTTCCGCCGTGTAGGAACAATGTCTGGTGTGGGTCGGCAAGCCGGGCAAGGGGGTCACGCTGCCACGGGGGCTGGGGGGATAGGAAAGAGGGGAGGTGGAGAAGACCCCCCCACGCTCACTGCAGCCACCTCTCCTGCAGCAGGAAGGGGGTCTGGCCTCCCAGAGGGCTGAAGGGCTAAGGGGCTGTTGCTAAGCCCAGAGCTCTGCTGTGGTCCTGCATCATGTGTAAAACCAGTCCTGCCCGTAAGACCAGAGCCAGCTCAAGTGGCACAAGCAAAAATGAATTGTGTTACCCCACACCCGACTTTCTGCAGCTGTGGGTACAATTTCAGAGTGTAGTCGGGGACGGGTGGGGATGGGGACCAGGTACAGCAGAAGGAAGGGAGGGCAGAGCACTGGGAGCCAGAAGAGGGGATGAGAAGGTGATGTGGGATATGACATCAGAAGGCCACAAATCATGCAGAATTTGTTCTCTTTTTACTACACTAATAATAAAATTCTGGAGAAGTAAAAAATAGTTATTTGACAAAAGAACAAGAAGAATACAGCTCCCACAAACAAAGATGCCAGGAATACTTTGATGAAGAAATGCATTTTAAAGGAATCTCTTGGGTGGCAAGTTGGGCTGAATGTCTTCCCTAGATAAAACCAGCTCAAGGGGAGCTTCTGCTTGTCTAATTTTACCTAATATAACTTTGTTCTGCAGCAATACTAGGATGACAAAATACATAAAAGCTACCAATCAGTTAAACAAACACCATCAGATTTTTTTTTTTCAGCTCCATATTTTGCTTCTCAGAAATTATTTACTGTCAACACTTTAAAATCCAATCTTGTGTAACTCTAGTTAACTGAAGTTATAAAAGTGCTCATATCTAACAGTAAACACAGTTTCCACTTTTCTGGGGAAATTTTATAGTCCCTGGGGGGTGTACAAAAGCCACATTTTTTTAAAAATGAGAGAAAAATCTTTAGTTACTTGCAAAGACTACAAAACCCCAAACATTTTAGGGACGTGTTTGCAGCTCAAGTGGTTGGAGGAGCACTCTCTAGCTCCAGAATGCTTACCTGGGTTTTGAAGAAGTACTGAAAGGATGGCAGGCAGCAGCAGCCATGCAGTGAATATCACTTTAAGTATTTCAGTCCTAGTTCAGTTAGAGCTTTGGAGCCAGAGGAGGGATGACAGTCCACAGCACGGGAGATGACACCAAGCATGCAGTGACTGAATTCAGTTTAACTCCATGGGACTGGCTGGAAGGTGGAGCAGAACACTTCAAACTTTCAGAAAAGCTTTGAGATAGGTTTTGGGTTAAACTGATCTTTAGCCAATAGAGAGATATTAATATACACACATCAAAACCTTTTCTACATATTTGAGAGAATGAAGTCAAGACTATAAAGGATGGATGGCAGCCTCTATTTTTCATTTCCTGTTCATTTGCAGAAGAGCACATGATTTATGTCGTGAATGTACCAACATTTTTCTAAGTTTAATTTGCTAGTTTTCCTGCAGGGATAGGCTAATCTTCACCTCGTCTTTAATAATATTTATTACTGTTCTTTTGCTCCTCAGTGGTTGACTAAATATTCTCTCTGTGTCCATGTGGTGAGTACGCTTCTCCCAAAATAGCCCATGACCACTCTTCCCTATATTTGCATGAGAGATGTACTATTATTATATTTTCATGGAAGAAGTTAGGTGATCCTACAGAAATGTTTTTCAGTGATATCACTTGTCCAACTTGTAAACTGATTTACAATTTGAAGGACATCTTGAGTGGCATGTGACAGAAGATCTAAGCGGGAAATATTCTGCAGTCTCTTGGAAATCTAGCTACAGTTGCTCTTTTTTAGATCCTATGTTTGTTTGCCCAGAGGACTTAACATTTGGTGAAAGAGAATAACCTGCAGCTATTGTTACTCCATATTCAACTTTCTTCCAACACTTAAAGCTGAATTAGGGTTGTTTTAAGAACTTGGCTTCTGAGATAGAATTCCACGCCATTGGCTGCACTGGGAAGAGAGCAGGAGCCAGCCCTGAAAGCGTAACAAAGCACGTTTTGAATGCATAGGACATGCAAAGCCACAAATGCCAGCCAACCAACACCACATGCTTAAAGCCACATTCAATGAACTGGAATTTCCTCATGTGTTGTGACAGTGTTGCGACAAGTAACTAGGCTCTTGAGGAAACAGCCTTTAAAATGCATTTTTTTTCTCTCCAGCTTAAAGAATTTTCACTAGGCAGACACTTTCAACAAGGCAATGCTTTGTATTTTCAGTTACTTTCAAGTGCAGGTAGCTCAAAAAAATAATATCCACACAGAAGCCAACACTGGCCCCCATGATGCCAATGGAAAAAGCCCTTCTTTTGACTTCACTGGGATCCTGATTTGATCATAATTGATTAATCCTCATTCCATTCCTGTGAGACAAGTGAGGGATATATAGAGATCATTTCACACACCACTGCAGCAGAGTTGTTTCTGGAAAATATCAGCTGTTCCAAACCAGAGAGGAGCCCAGCACGCAGTTTGGAACAGGATGCAATGGCCAATACTATCTCCATCTGGAAGAACACAGGAAATGCTGATAGCCAAAGTGGCATCGCTGAAAATAGATTTTGGCCAGCACACAGGGATTAAGAGCCTTACTTTTCAAAAGGTGTGTTGGGACTTCTAATAACCATAAATAGTCAGGACATTGTATTTGTGCCTCGCTGGAAAGATGGCAGCACTGGCGGGAGGGTGTTTCCTCAGACCACGCTGGCATGTTGGTTCTTTACTGGATCATCTGCAGCTTTCGACAGGACTGCCGTGCCTTCCGAGTCCAATGGAGAGCCACAGCAAAGTCCTGACCCCGCTGGAGGCAAAATCAGAACAGTCCCTGGAATCAGTGGAACAAGGATTTCTCTTCCTGGAAATAGTCTGTGAGATCTGGCAGCAACATTTCCCATCAGATAGCAACCGTGAGATCTTTGGTATCTTATGTAACTGCCATCCTTAAATAAAATGTATATCTAGTTCATCATTTTTCCCCTGATTTAATTAGAATCTCGCTTAGTTTTTCAGGTTGGCGAAGTCTTATCTTGCAATATGCTGCAGATGATCCTGCTTGGAGATTAACGTTTGCTTTTTAATTAAAGTTTTTCCTTGGGAAGTTTGCGATACCCCCACACCAGCATTTGGGACCGAGAAAATAACGGTGTGTAATTCTTTAAATGAGCAGCCACAGCGTAATGTGAAACAATCCAATTCAGCATACCACCAAAAATCACTGTGTGGCTTTCATTTATGTGTGAGATTTTCCGAGCCCGTTTGTAATGAGCATCCCTCAGAGGCTCTATCAGAACTTTGCACTTTCCAAGATAACATCTCTGTATTTTTTTAAGCTCAGGCTGTTGAGTAGTCAGCATGTTCTCCTGCGCTGGTTCCCAACCACCATCAGGAAGCAGCGTTCAGCTGAGCACTGGCACGCCGAGCAGATGGTTGCCACTGCAGCACGGCTTCTGCAATCGGTGCAGGGGTGGGAAAGAAACAGTGGCAACTCAAGGAAGCGGTGAGGAGACCTGAAGCTGTGGGGGTGAGTGGGGCCACAAGGACAGCGGCACCGTGGAAAGGTTCCAGGAAAGGAAACTGCTTCAGGAGTCTGGGGCAAAGAAGGAGGAGTTACAGCAGCTTCGGGGCAGGCGAGGATGCTGTGCCTTGACATCCAAGGCAGAGGTTCTCGGAGAGGGCAGGAGGGGACGCAGAGGGGTGGCAGCCACAGCATCGTCTGAAAGATTAGAAACCCTTGTTTGCTGGAAAGAATGATCTCCAGTCCTAATTTAGTAACAGGAGAGACAGTTATTACTAGCAGTAGTGGTGACCTAGACCCCTAGACAAAGAGCAGCCCCAGCTCAGCACACACCTAAAGTGAACAGACAGTCTCTGTGCAGAGTTCCCCCATTTAGTGGAGGGCACGGGGCACGGCAGGATGTGCAGGGGAGTGCGGGTCAGCGGCGAGGCCGTGGCAGAACAAGCAGCAGACTGCTCAGTCCACCTTTGCAAAACCTCACAGGCTTCTCTGCAGCTCAGCTGATTCACTGATGCCTTATTTCACCTTAGCACAGCGTGGTCTCAACACAGACTGGTATCTCTGGAAAATTCAGGTTTACCATTTTTTTAAACATTACTTCAGATTAAGCAGACACTCCAAACTTGAAGTGGTACAAAGTTGGCCTCTACTTCAACCCTTGCTTTCTCTAATGGCCCTTAAGAGGAACTGCAGAGAACATTCAAGAACCCTCCTTACGTGTAAAGAGAAGAGAAAGATGGGAGACAAATTCCTGTGCTAACTAACAGCTTCTTGGTAAAGCCATCTGGGGAGAGCCACATTTGGAGTGAGGATTATTTGGACCAGTTCTACCAACCTGAGCCTTGAGAGGGAACACTGAAATACTGTTGTATTTCATTGCCCTTAGCAGAACCTGAGCGTGTGCTTACACATCTGCAGCAGCTTTGAGACAGAGAAGCAGGAGGACAGGGCCTCATTGCACATCTATCTGCAGGGCTGGCAGCAAGAGCAGACTTTAAACCTGGGCCTCAGAGAGGACATGGGAGTCCCACACAAGGAGCCTCAGGGCAGTGCCCGAGGAACGTCACCATCCGAAGAAAGGAGACCTGAGAAGTAAAACGGGAGACCTCAGTATCCTCTTTAGAGGTTGAATATTTGACTTTGCATCCAAGGTAACTGATTGGTGTGCAACATGCAAACTGCATAAACTATCCAGCCCAGAAGAAACACTAGACATTTGCTAAAAAGGCATAACCACTTCCTTCTGCTAGATCCTAGGTTTTGCAAGGATCTGAGTTTCTGATTTAAACATAACAGAAATTATTACCAGATGTGCATGTCAGGGCCCTGAATGCACTGACAGGTCTTAATTGCCACAACCAGCTTCCCTAGGGCCTCCCCCACGCCCCTGCCCAGGCACAGGGGCTCATGTAAGCTCAGCCCCGGGCCCTCAGTCCCTGCTCAGCATTGCTGCAGCTGTGCTGGGCTTCAGATCCAGCTGTGCTGCAGCCACCCTCTGCCTGGCCATCGACCCTGTTGATCTGGGCAGTGACCCATGGATTGAGTTTCTGACTTGCCTTGGACTTGTCTCGTCCCCATGAACTTGTCTGGTCCTCTTAGCTCTCAGCTGCCATCCCCAGCCAGCCCTGCTCAGGGGCTGCAGGATGGTGCCCCTACCCCGTGAGCAGTGCTGCTGGCTACCTGTCCCTCCCTGCTCCCTGACAGCAAAGAGGAAATTCTCTGAATTCCCCTTCTAAACTCAGCTAGATGCTACTAATCTGGATCTAACTTACAAGTTGGTGTTTCTATACTGCAGCACATCTGAATGTTTTACACGGGGTATGGACACAAGACTAAAATAAATATCCATCTATAAAAGAAAACTGACTATGAAGAAAATCTAGTCCTAGAAACTTCTGCAAGTACCTCCTTTATGTTCAGCAGCTACCTTAACAATAGGCAATCCATGGTAGCACTGATTCATACATCCCAACTTGCAGGATTACTTGACATCTAAAAAGCATCTGAGCTGGAGTTTAGACAGCTTGACGATTATGATGAGTTTTATATCTCAGCTCTTGGCTACTCTGTTTTCTGACTTTCAAGCAGTCTCACACAAGTACGCTTCGAATAGTTGAATATTCCTCCCACTTTTTTTTTTTTTTTCTTTTCTTTTCTTGTTTCTTTTTCCATTTGTACAGTACCTACGTCTGGGAAAGAGCCTAACCTGTGCACCAGATGTGCTATGTAAAAACTTCTGCCTGCCCTTCAGCCACAGCATGCGTGCCTCCACAGGGTCTAACCCACCTCCACCCCAAATGAGGAACATATGGAGAACCATGAATGGCAGAAACAAGACGTCGCTTTGAACTACATTCCTGCTATCAAAGGGCCCTCTGTCTTGCCTTCTTCTTCTCTGTTCCTCCGGGTAATCACGAGAAAAGAACTGAACATTCAGAAAAGCCTCCTGGGGACAAATTCATTTCTCGTCTAAGTCGGTTGATGTTAATGGTGTTGTACCATGGATTAAAATGGCACCATAATATTAAAAAACAGAGACAGCATACCACTCTGTAATTACTGTCTAAGAGAGCAAAAATAATAAAAATTATTCATTCTTATAGACCCCAAAGGGCACAGCTGGCTTAGTCAGTTTAAAAGGTGAAATAAAAGAAGGCAGCTAGAACATAGTGGTTTTTAATTTGTATATATGTATATAGATATGTGTAAATGACAGTCAGATAACACCACCTCTGCACTAATTTTAAGAACAATACACTAGAAATATAATTTAATGTGACTGTGATTTTTAAAAGACTGGTAACATAAATGGCTCTTAGGAAAATCAAAGGCCGACTTCCACACTGGCAGAAATTAGGAATAAATCCCTTCTAATCAAGTGCTACGCTGTTGCAAGCTTCATGCAAAGGCACTGGGCCCCGCAGCACCAAATGGTTATTCTATAACACAATCAAGCAATTGCATTTTCTCCTTTTTTAAAAAAGGACAATGTTATTTTTTTAGGCAGTTAACATTTAAAGGTCATTGTTATGGAAAGGAAACATTTCTTGTATTAAGTTTAGTGAAGTCGGTAGAAACGGCGCAGTCTGTTCCTTTATGGACTCCGCTTTACAATACCATATGGAGGTGCGTGAAAGACACTCTGAAGCTCAGGAATAGTGTACAATATAATGGCAAAGGGAAGGCAGAGATCTGACAGAATAATTGCATGGCTTCAGAGGCATTTGTCAGTAACAGCTGTTATATCTCCGTCTTTCTTGTTGTTTAAGTGAGCTTCATCTAGGCAATAATCCTTTTCAGCCAAAGGAATAATACCTCATGATGAGAACTGATTTTCTGAGCACAGGAGGTCCTAGAGAAAGAGCAAAACTCCCAATATTTCTGTGGATTGTCTAAAGAGTATCCCTGCTTACCTATCTCTCAGCCCAAGGAATGATCTAGCACATACTTTGCGGTCATTAGTTACTCAGATGTCCCCTGGTGGTCTTAAAGCCTCTTGTGCCCACAGAAACACAGCTTACCTTCAGTGTGTAATCAATAACAGGGCTGCCACGCATGCCCTTTGTACCTGCCGTTAGCCAGAACACAAAGTCTTGCTCTCTCTGGCTGTGCCAGACATCACCATTTCCTAGAATAAATTATCTGGGGAAATCGGGTTTCGCTGTACAAACAAACCAGGCTTTCAGTTACACTGTAACTGAGACACTGAAAAAAAGAATGGGGGGAGAGGGAATTGGCTGACAGGAAATGGCTGAGTAGATGGAGCAAGCTGAAGAAAAAAAACATATCAGAATTTTGAAGATAAATGCATTTTCACCAAAATACTATCTGATACATTATTTTGTTATTACAATAGCCCAGCAGGATCCGTAACAGCCTGTGCAGGCTGCTCTGCTTATTCGTTTATAGAGGAATATTCCCTTGATCAGACAGGCCCCCATTACAAGGGATATTAGTTCCTTAGTTGATTTCTCAAGGTAGATATTAACATTGAAGTAAAAGGATCCCTCCTGTTTAAAGGTATAGAAATGCACAAAACACGTAGCCCTCCTTTTCTCCTTCTACCAAGATACGTGCCGACTTTCCATCAAGAGTGTCACAGCTGTCAACCTCGACTGAGAGAAGGCAAAGAACCTAACCATAAAGAGACCAAAAAATGGCAAACATTGTAAGATGTTAAACAAATAAAACCTGAATAACGCTTTCCTTTTGCTTCTTGGTACAGGCTGGTTATCCTGTACTGCAGACTGACTTCTTTTCCCAAGAAGCATCCACAATTACACGGGCTAGAAATTAATTTTCAAATGAAAGTTGAGTGTAATGAAAACACACGAGTGTAGGAGCTGGGGGTTTATGTAAAACATCAAATACAAAGTCTTGCGACAGAACAGTGGGAGTTATCGAGACTAATTACAAAAACAATTGTCACTTCTCATTGCTCCAGTGCAAACAAGGCTTTGCTAGTTGTAGTGTGTAGTTCTTTGTTCTGTCAGGAAGATCCATTCTGCAAAAGCTCCGTTAATTTCCGATAGGCTAAAAGGAACAACTCTTAGCTTAAAATTTAGAAGATAAGACTTCATCTAACAGTACGTTATTTAACATAATGAAATACACAGGAAAAAAAAAAACCCAAGCAAATCCTTTGAGGCTTTATCACACTACAGGAGACTTCAGGGATGCTGATTACGAGATTGTGTTCATACAAAAACAACACATTAATTACCTGGAGAACCCTGAAGTGAGCAGAAAGATTGCATGAGTGGATTATCAAGCCCTCAGTCTTGACAACACTTGGAGCTAGACCTTTCAAGCACCTAGCCACCCACTATGTAGGTATGTGCTATGTGAGGCATTCAGTGGGTGTTGAAAGTCCTGTTCAGTTACAATATTCATTTCTGAGTGCCTTTATTCATTTAAAAATTACCTGTAACGTTGGTTTCTTAACATGTAGTTTGAACTTCCATATTACATCTGCGAAAAACCTTAGGATTTTGCCACCTGGATCACGATCTCCTTCTTAATGTTGTAACCCTGAGCAGACATAAAGCCATGTCATGAAAAAAGCATCTAAAGCACAAGCATCACATATATGATGTATGTAATTATGTGGCACTTTGATTCGGCCATTCCCTGCAACTGTTTTTCTATGTGGAACATGCTGGTGAGAGCAACTTGGCAAGACTGTAATTTGTGAAGTGCGTTGCTCACAGCATTTATGAGGAGCCCTTCAACAGAACTTACAGAAATGCTTAGATTATGCACATGCTTAAATGTATGGATGAGTTGAGTCTATAATTAAAAGTTTAATATTGAATTAAGTTTGGCCTTTTAACGAAAAATGTCACCCATGAAACAGTAGATTAGAGCCTTAAAAAAAAAAAAAGGTATTTCCCTTTTACTAAGGATCACCTCATTAATTTTATTCATGAAATCCTCTGTAGACACACCTGAAACTGCAATAACCAGTGGTCAAAATGAACTATGTCTGGGAAAGAAATGAAATCCTACTGACTTCTGCCCATTTTAAAAGGGCAGTCAGTAGAACAGGGATTATATGGGCACAGCTTAAGCCAAAATATACTATTTTTCAGCCTCAGTGATAATTTGTTTGTCTTACAACTAGCTATCCAGGCTAAAATATTTGCATTAGGCTGTTTGGGTTGAGATCATCATTTCTATTCTGCAAGCGACAACACGCTCCTGCTACAGGTCACGCAGGAGAGCAGAATGTAATTACTGCTGTTTATATCAAACAAAGGGCACTTACTCTGGTCTAGTATTTTTTGAGAATTGGATGCCACTATCGCTGTTGCCGGGCTGTTTTGTTTCAAGTGACATACTCGATTATCAGTCTTTCTGCTTTGCTAGTGCCTCGTAGAGCTTAGAAACCCCATTGCTTTTTGAAAAGGTCCTAAAAAAAAAAAATCCATTTCTCACACATAGCACAAGAGTCCATTTAAAAACCATTGGCTTAGGAGATGTGGAAAACAGTCAGCCGTGCAAAGACATCAGCATTGTGGAAACAAGGCCCATAGGGGAGTGGGGACACCAACACCACGTGTGCTGCAGGGAGGTCTTGATGCCAGCAGTTGCTCCGAGGAGAGCGGCAACCCCACATCCCCGGGCTGCGGGTCCCTCGGGCAGCAAGCTGTTCGTGACCACTGCGGCGCCTCGTAACCTAGCCATGACACCCAGAGCGGCAGAGGTGCAGGAGGGGCGGTGCAGGTCCCCACCTCTAGCTACTTACGCAACTCAGGCCTTGTCTGGGAGGTGTTTTGACACCCGTGAGTAACTCCACGTGTGTGAAAGGTGACGGGACGAGCCACCATCTACAACAGCCGCTGGGAGCGTCAGGACGCTGCTGGAGCAGATGCCAAACCAGAATTGTTTCGGTTTACACGGATTTAGCTGCCAAAAGGGCTTCGTCACACAGTAGTCAACTCGCCTCTAAGGTTTTATACGCCTGAAATACACTTAAAGTGCGTTATCAACAGCCACAGGGCTACGACTTGAAGCATCACGTTCACTTTACCTTTTTCAGCTGCACCTTCCTGTGAAAATTCAAATATTTCAGGTATCTCCTCCTTAAAACACGCGTAGGAGCCAAGGAAAGCGCCCCGCGACTCTCGGTACTATTTATGTCAGCGTGCTTTGTACAAATTCTCACCTGGGGGAACAACCCCTCCCGCCCCTCCGCGCTCCCTCACGCCGCCGGGGCTCGCTGAGGGGAGCCCGGCCTCAGGCGGCACCGCCCCGGGGCGGTGGGAAGCGGCGGGAAGCGGCGGGGCCCGGCCCGGAAGAGGAGGGGCT
>WTSP01026927.1:0-24442 GCA_025331215.1 Actenoides lindsayi | reverse complement strand
GTTTCTTTGCATCCCCTTCTCTACCATGCCACATGGTCTAAAAGCCTATGTGTGCTGATAGCCTTTGCACTGTTGGTAGGACCTGTGGAAGGGCTGCCCTGGGTAGTAACTTGCCATCCCCAGGACCCCTTTGCTGCAGCAGCTCAGGGAGATTTAACTGTGACACACAGTGGATGGGGGTCCTGGTCAGTACTCAGCATGAACAGGTGAAGTGCTGTGAACCTGAATTGATTTAAGACTGGGGCCAAAATATTTTCCATTATAAAATGGCAAAGACAAAAGAGACCAACAGATAAGATTTGGTGGGAAATAAACAGTCTTATAAGCTCTATTATTTTTTTCCTTCTCCTTTTGTTCTTCTGTCACTGGCAGATGTATCAATTTGAATTCTAATGCTTTGGGAATGTACGTGGAACTTCATTTGCTACTAACCATCACACTTTCAGATGTCTGACCCTCGCCTGGAAATACAGGATACAGTATATCCCCAAGATAAATGAATTGAGCAGCATGTTTCTTATTACTTCATTCCTGTCTCTGTGTTCTGTATTAAAAACTAAACAGTGAATAAAAACTGGCATGTAAACTGACCCACCTGTATTAAGCACAGTGCTAAGCAAGATAAGTGTACATGTTCAGCCTGTGCACTTCATTTCCCTGTGTGATATAGTGCTGGCTCTGCCTCTTATAGCAGCATGCTTTGCTCCTGCTGCTGCTCCTGATTATTGCAACCAAAATACAAACAGATGTTCTGGGCAAGGCCATTAAATAGAGCATTGAACTCAAATTCATCATAATTTAAAACTTTCTGAAAGAGGTCTTTACCCTTTGACTGTCTCTAACCCAGATCATATCTTGGACCTGTAACTTAAAAGAAGTTGGAAGGGGTCATTATTTGACTGCCTTCCACTTCTGGAGCAGGATTTGCCACTTATGCACTGATGTGACAGGTACCATCAGAAAAGATTACTCCTCTAACAGCCTGTAACTAAAAAGTATTGAACATTGGATATTGTTCATTCTGATATAAATAATTGTTCTTCAGAGGTCAGAAAGGCATTGCCTGAGAGATGTCCACAGTGCATCATTTTAAATAGGTGTAAAAGACCCAAATCCATAAACCAAATGTATTAGGCATTAGGAGAACAATGTAATGAACTTTTGATACAACTTCTGCAAAACTAAAATGGGTTGCAATGTATTCTTCTCAGTCATGTATTTCAAGCCTTGACTCTATGGGTTGCATCCACATTACATCAATATTTCTAGATGCTTTTGAGTGTGAGTAAACAGTGTTTCTCTTGATACATATAGTCTTTCTGAAAGCTCTGGCGATGCAAACTCACATGTGTTGAACAGAACTGAAACAATCTCAATGCTTAGACTGGAGCTTCATTGTGACAAGATTTGTGGATCCAAAATTGGTTAGCTGCAGGGCTGCTGGGCAGCCTTACACATGTGCTTGTAAGAATGTGTACTACTAATGGAAGTTACTACAGTAATATAAATTTATTTTTAGCTTTAGTAAAATAGCAATAGACTGAGTCAAAAAAATCTGAAAAAGACCCAAACTAAACAAAACACAAACAAACCAACAAAAAAACCCTCAACCAAACCATAAAAAAAACCAAAACAAAAAAACCAAACCAAAACAAACAAACAAACCCACAGACAACAAAACCATCAAACCAAGAAAACCAAAACAACTTTTCTAGCTTTTTCAGAAGATGGAAGTTGAAGACAGTTTCAGTTGTGGACTACTAAGAAAACAAAAGGGATTAAGACTTATAGTGCAGGTATTTTGTCATACAAGATTAACTCACACATAGGATGGTCTAATTAATCATAACACCCAACTTGAGAAAGATTGAGGGTTGATCATTTGCCAGGAAGCACTGCCAGTAGTAGAACACACATCTACTGAACTTAGTTTAAAAATGCAATGCATGGGGAGAAAAATGAAAAATTTTATTTTCCTGTAAAACCAGAGTTTCCTTGACTCTTGCTCCACATGGTGTGTCTCTGTCCAGTTGTAAATACATCAGCCTGAGATGTGTTGTGCTTGTTGTACAGTGCTGCAAGGAGGAGAGAGAGTTTTTTTTCAAAGCAAGCCAGGCAGTGTTTATGTAAAGTAAGCTTTGTGAAAGGAGTGTGCTATGTTTCAAGAATAACATATATATTTATAAATGTAGAATTAAGCTACTCAGAATTTTGCTAACAAGCTGTTTGTATCTTAAGACTACATTTCCACCAGAGTAGTATTGAAAAGAACAGCTTATCTGTCGTTTCATGAGTTTGTAAAGGAATCAACTGGCAAAAAAACCCAAACAAAAAAAAACAAACAAAAAACCAACCAAACAAGCAACAACTTATTTCTGAAGGATAGATGCTTATGCTCTTTCCCTGGCCAGCCATTCTGTACACAAAGCATTTTTGTGCAAATTTCCAGAAAAGAATAATTTCCAGCACTTTGAGCAAGAGGGGCTATCTTTGAGTTCGACTATGCTGTGTATATGCTGGGCACATTCTGCTGTCTTCTGGTAAAGCTAAGAGAAGTAAAGGTTATGTCCTTGCAGCAATCTGTTGGACAAAATAATCAGTCTGAGATTTCTCTCTATGCCAGATTCGTTGTCTGTTACTGTGCATGAACGTAATTTATACTTGTTTAACAATATAAGCTATAAGAGTATTAGTGGAAAACTTTGCTGTTAAATACTTGGGTTTCAGGTAACTGTCAAGTGAGGTCATCAAACTTGCTGCTCAGGCAGGAACTCTGCACATCTCATTCAGCCTACTTACTTCCCATCCCTATTTGGCTCATTAGGTTGGACATATGTTTTGTTTTACTTCCATATGCTTCCCCGTCCCTCCACCCAGAACTGTCACCTTGATGTGACAGACTGCCTGATCCGTACAGAAATGCCTAGCAGAGGTATGAGTAATAGCTGTCGGTCAGGTGTTGAGTCACTGGGTGGGCAACACTTGGGGTTTGCTCAGCTCTTGAATTCTCTTTGCTCAGCCACTTGCTTTGCTTGGTTGTCATTCTTCAGGTACTTGTATGCTGGCACCAAAATTCCTCAAATATCTACATGTGTACACCTATAAACAGCCTTCCTACCTACATACTGGATCTTTAGGTTATCTTAAAGAAATTAGTAGTGCTGGTATTAGTTTCTTCTGCTTATTAGTTACCTTTATGAGAAGCCTACTTCTGACAGATGTATACCATCTGAAATGTGGGTTTGGTTGGTTAGTTTTGTTTGGGTTTTTTTTTGGTTGGTTGGGTTTTTTTAATTAAAATTTTAGCATGCTACTGCATTGTCTCAGTAGGGCTTAATCTGTTTGTGGTGTTGAGGCAGGGGGTTACAAGGAGGGATATATGCAGTTACTTTCTGAACACAGTTTTTTAAGTTCAAGGGTTTGAACATTTGACACAAGGATAAATCTGTAGTCCTCTGACAGCAAGCATGTTGAAATGAGCTGAATGCTTAATTTTAAGTTCAGATTCTGTTGCAAAAGTTTGCTTTGAGAATTTGATGCTATGAGATATGGGGTCATTTTGGATGATATGACTTGGGAACCATCTGGAGATCTACTTTCCAATTTGGAGAAACCCCCCATACTGTAGTGTGGTGATGGAAACACACCACCAACTTAGTCAACTTGGAAATGGCTGTCTCTAGAAACATCTCCTGCTTATAAGCTGGTACTAGAAGCAGCTGAAGTTTTAATGACTGACAGTCGCAAGGGAGAAAGGATGGCAAAAGGATTGTGTTAATTCCTTTTTTTTTTTTCTCTATTTCAAGTAGAGAAAAGTTGAGGTTTGGGGTATTTTAGCAGGTCTAGTGAGAAAGAATGACTTTCATCTCTGCATAGGAGAAGTCTGCATCTGTGGACATGGGACTTCAGCTGGGCTTCTCATTTCATTGCAAGGACATTTGCACTCCTGAAAGTCTTAGTGTAATGCTCATGTCCAAAATCAGGAGCAGCTGGGCTGTTAAGTTTCTTTGAATGTACATACTAGTTTTCCTGAGGAGGCAGAGAAGTATATGGAGACATTCTGATTATGATACATCTTCAGATGGAAACCTGAAGAAAAATATGCTGTTTAAGGATTTGGCTGAATATCAAAGGAAGTGTGCAGAACTTCTGCAAGACATACTTTTTAAATCTTAGACGAAGGCAAATGTCTAAGGATGAAGGCACTCTGTGGCAGAGTTAGAACTATGTATTCTGTAGTTTCAAGTTGTATCTGTTAGTGTAATTTGGCACATATATCTGTGGTGTCTTTTGGGCTGTTCACTTTTTTTTGGTAAGAATTTCTTGAGCAACTTTAGATTCATTATTTCAGCAAAATCAAGATTTCTGATAATACCAGTTGAGTTGATCTGACTGTATGGACCTTGTGCATTCTTTACAGGTGGCAAATCTTCCTTTTACTGGGGTATCGCTACATGTTGTTCTTAAGCTAGACTAAGGAACACTACTTCTCCACTGCCCCTTTCAGGCCTCTCTCAACATTGTCTACCAAGCTTTCTCTTCCTCACTGTAAATCTTGCTATCCTGGCATCTATCCTGCAGGTCTCCCTCATCTGGATGCTGTGGTTAGCTCTTCCTGTTCATTTCTATTGTTGACAGGAACTGTGTGGCGTGGTGACAGTTGCACTTCTCTTCCTCTCCCCTGTGTCAGTTGCTTTCCCAGCACTGGTGAATGACTAGCGTCTCCATGCTCCCCATCACCACCATGCCTGCTATCACATAGGCTGGTTGATTTGTTAGTTGTATTGGGTTTTTAATATTTTCAACTAAGCTTTCGGCATGTTGCAGGAGAGGTTGCCCTGAAAGCTAGCAGCGTCTCCATGGCCCTCTTTTACAGGACTTGTACTGCACATGATGGTCAGGCTCTGCAGGCTTCAACTATCAGTAGCTCAAAATATGTAAGCCCCCCTAAACTATATGAAAACACATCTTACTAATGACAGCAGGAAGCAGGGGTCCAGTTCTGAGCTTGTGTGGCTTCTGGCTGCAACTGCAGCAGCCTCTTCTGAGATTCCATAACCATGTCAGTGCTGTACTCACCTGTAGATGAAGTGCAAAGAAATGGAAAGAGAAAGAGGAGGAGCAAATTTCCAGGTTGAAATAGCAACCTAAGTCGCTTAGGTCTCAGTGTAGAGCTGAGAGGTAACAAGCTGTGATGGTTTGCTGATTAACTGGATTGAAGTATCTAGGTCATTAATAGGCTTGGCAGTGAGGTAAATTGACTTAAAATATTTATTGGTTCAAGTACGTGGGTGTAGGGGATTTTTTTGCTATGTTATAAGTTGTTGGCTGACTGTGGACCAGAGAGCCTGATTAAACTGCCAGTTGTTAAGCAAATCAGAGGAGTACTGCTGTAAAGCACTTTAATGTGTTTTTTCTTTTTTTTAACTTCCACTTTAGTAAACACAGTTGTACTAAGAATCTTTGGAGGAATCTCAGTATAATAGTAATGTGTCATCTTTTCAATGTGAAATGACATGGTAGCCCCTCAAGTCTTTTGAAGATGGAGTAATCTGTAGAAATAAGTGAAATGAGCTTTACCAGCCTAAAAATTACTTTTCTAATAAAAGGGAGATGATCAGGATACCTGGGTGCCTGTCCTGTGTTTCACTTTGGTGATTTCAAAATAAATAATTACTAGTGCTACTTTTGTCTTCTAAAATGGAGGTTTTTGTGTTAATTCCTGTTCCTGAATGCATTTGGAGATCTTGAAGGAGGTGGTATGGGAATATATCTAAATAGGACACTATGTTGGTTGAAACAGTTTGCACCAGGCTTCTTTCAATTGAACTTCTGTGTTTTTTGGTTTTCAAACAACTTCTACAAACCATTCTCTAGGAGCTGTGCACCTAAAGGTTTGCTAGAGGGTTATAGCAAGCTGAAATCTCTCTGGGAGCACAATTATTGTAGTACATAAGCTCCATAACTAATGAAGTAGTCTCTGAAACTTCTCAGGTTTTTCCTTCAGATTTTAAATTTCCTCCTTTTCTCATTCATCTTCATGCATGAACAAATTAAAAAGTAGCATTTTGGTTTACATTTACCACTTCACATAAACCACTGAAGTTGCCATAAGTAGTCTTAAACACCCAAAATTGGTTTTAATAAGACTTTTTTTTGTGTATGGCATCTCACGTATAAATGGGGTGACCAGAAGTGACTGTAGCATTCTGGCTGGAGTTGTGCAGCTTCTGCGTGCAACACTGTTGGCCTGGAGAATCAGTGACAAGGAGTTGCCTGCCTCTGCTTTTCTGTTGGTGGTCAACATGAGGATGCTGAATAGTCATGGCTTGCTCCGAGTGTCAGCCACAGTGTGACTGATATTACAGGGCAGCAGAGCCTGGGTCAGCCATTGATGAGCGCTGATTGTGTCACAGGTTGAGTTAGCTAGAGTGTGTAAGTTGACTAGGGGGACAGTCAGTCAATGACGTAGATGTTGACAGCTGGTTTGTCAGTGCAAATTATTGAAAAACACTTTTTTGGCAGAATAGAAGAAAATATTTTTTTACACACTGGTACTCTAAGTCATGTGGCAGTGGGGTTCTTGGTTGGTGCTAGGTGTCATAAGCCAGGCTTGATATACCATTGTCCTGTTTGTTGCCTTTGAATCAAATGGTGTCCAACTAGTTCACTTTTGCCGGTGCCCATTTCCTTGTCCGGTGACTGGCAGGCTCTCAGTTGATTAACCATTTCTTGACTCTATCTTACTGTCTTGTATAACCTGAAAACTGGGACATAGGTCATAGATTTCTATCACTTGATGATTACGCAGATTGGCAGGGATATTTAACGGTTTGTTCTTGGAGACAGGATTGTCTTGTGTGCACTGATGTTGGGAGTGGTGTTCTTAAAACCCTTAAACTGAACTGCTATCACCAGACACTGGGTATTTGTTGCATGAGATACTATTAATTACACTGTTAAATTTTCACCATACTGATCACAAACAGGTTTTTTCCCTATGCTAGTCTTCAAACTACAGCTTCTCTTTCATTCTTATTGCTACCTAAATGCTTTAATATAAGTTATTTAAAGGGAACATATAGTTTTGCAGCTAAATCATCTTGTTTTCATATCCATTTTCTTCAAGGAATGGTTTTATTCCTGACTCTTAAGTACCATCTAGAAAGGTATGTTTGAGATGCCTGTGAATACTTTAAGCAGCTTTTAGTCATATGTCCTCAATAAAAATTCCAACATGCACTCACAAAATTGCAGCCAGATCTTCACCAGGAACTTGTATCTGTATATTGCACAGAAATTTTGGATACCAGTCTTACTGTAAATCAGTGTTGTTAAATGGCTATCACAGCTCTGTGTAGAAAACAATGCAGTTTTGAAACTAAGAAAATAGTATGGTTCAGGAAGATCCAAAGCTTTATTCAACAATTCTTAGTTTATGTTCTGATGATAAGGGTCAGGCTGCAGAGCACTTGTAGATTTTTTTTTTCTGCTTTCTGTTATAGAAAGTCTTCACTACTATAAAATAATACTATAAATTTCTTGGGTTTTCATTTCTTTGCAGAGTATTAAATGCTGTTATACTCCTGTCTACATTTTTCTCTTCTCCTATGGGCCTGATATGCCCACATGCTTCACAAAATCCTATAGATTGCTACTAAGTACTATCTTACCAGCTACTGGAAGTGAAGATGGTGGAGGAGAGCATTGCTTGCGTAACCATAGGAAGAAAATGGAGAAAGATAAATGTAGGCACTGTGCATGAAGCTTCTCACCTAAATGCCTTGACTTTAACTTTGTTCCTCTGTCTTGTGTTGCTTTTTGACATGGGACAAAGTTTAAACTCTACAAACTCCCTCTTGTTCCTGTTTTGCTGTGTTTACGTAACACTAAATGCTTTTAACAACAGTTCAGCCTTTCATAAGCTGACTCTTAGTCTTTTCACTTCTTTAACGTTCTCTCATCTGTGTCCTTTAATTCTTACTTGGCTGCTGTCCTGCACCTTTCTTTAAGAGTCCCAGCTGCCTGTCTAGTAGATGTACTTCTTGGGTCCTTTTTGTAGTTTCTGTATCTGTGTACTTGCTGCTACTTGCTTTCAGAGAAGTAACCCTTGTCTAATGTTAGTCAAATACCGTAATCTGATGAAGTGGATTTGAACTGGTCAAGGAGTCAGAACAGCACCGCTGCATTCTGTCACGCTTGAGTTTGGTTTCTTGCTCTGCTATGGGTCTCCTGTGTGGCCTTGACATGTTCTTTAGTCTGTATGTCCTTTAGGGATTTCTTCTAACCCAGATGCTTCAGTCGCCAAGTGAATATGCAGGTCTGCAGTTGTAGCTGTGTCTTTCTGTTGCTGGTCTTGAATCGTGGATTTGGCTTTAATACGCACACAACATACAAGATTTTTGCTGAATCTACACTGGAGGTACTTCCTTGGGTCACTTTTTTTTACCCTAGAAAAGTGTGTGTCAGTTATAGATGTGGTGATATGTTTATGCCTGTCATCTTACCTGCAAAGAATGGTAATAGCGTATTCCTCTGGACAGCTGAGGATTAATACTTGAAATGTACTGCGTGGTGGGAATGGGCAAAGACATAAAATATCAGATTTGGTGTAAAAATGATTGTGGTATTTTGATGTTTCTCTAGTTACCCATCCGTGTGTGGCTAGTTAGGCAGCTGTTAGAAAAAGTATTATCTGGTGATACACTGGAATTTGGGAGAGGGTGAACAAAAGACACAGGTGCCCCCCAATAGGTTTAATTTATTTTTAGTAGTAGCTGCATCAAATTGCTGTTGGATGGATCACCTTGTAGAGACTACAGCTCTCTTTTTTTTTTTTTTTTTCCTATGGATTTGGATGGTAATTGATTCCATGGCAGGGTATAGACTTTGGGTAAAGACTTGCTGTAACCGTGGCTTAAGATTAGTAGGACTGTTGTGTGAAAAGTGTGACGGTTATCTGAAGGATCTATTATTGGTTATTTTACTGCTATGTTTTTGTTGCAAGGGCACATATCTTCTGCTACTCTTCTGCTTAAGTGGTTTGCTTCTGGTGTTTACAGACATGGTTTAGGGGTGAGCTTGCAGTGTTGGGTCAAAGGTTGGTCTGCATGATCTTGAAGGTCTCTTCCAACCAAAAACTTTCTGTGATTCTCTTCATACTATTAGTTTGTGCCAGGCCAGAACCCTTTAAATTGCTAAATCTGAAATGCTGTATGCTGGGGTATTTGAGAGCCTTGAACCGTATTACCATACTGCATCTGTTAGAAGATATAGAAGAGCAAAGCAAACTGGAGTAGCATGAAGCAAGATAGTATAACATGCAAGTCTAAACTATGGTCTTGGAGTCTGCAATCATGTTTTCTAAAGCAAGCACCATGTGTTTGGGGAAATTACTTGTTTGGCAACATTTCCACACCAACAAATGGTGTACTGTATAAAAATGCTTTTATTGCTGTGTTTGCTTCTGTTTATCAAATCAGTGTCTATACAGACTGGCAAAATGCTAAGTGTAGATAAACTTGCATGCCAAATTTTGCTTCCCTCCTTTTCAGATAAAAGCATAATTTGATTTGTAGGGTTGGAGGGAGACCCTGTCTGTTTATCTGGGACTTGCTATGGGAGCTTGTCTGCACTACCTGAAATTTCATTAGTGGTTTGACTCTGTCATCTGTCTGAAATTATGTTTTCCAGTGGTCACAGAGCCACCATCACTGCCAGACTAACACAGGACAGGCTTGTGTCTCTGCTGCTGTGGTCTTGCTGCCTATTGGAGACAGCACTGTTAAAACAGGTCTAGACTCTGCAGCTGGGTGATGCATGTCAATATGAGTAGTGTTAACTTAGTTGCACATGGTTTGCCAGATTTTTTTTAGGAGTGGACTGCTCTGTTTCATCCTTTTCCCCCTTTTCATCCAAATGAAAACAAAACAAAACAAAAATCCAAACAATTTCTCCTGTAGCAAGTGATACTTGGATCACACCATACCCAAATACTATTTTCTGCCCTGAGATGTTTGAGCACTCACTTAATATTTCCACCTCATTTGCTCAGGTAACCTGTTTGGTACTGTTCTTTCTGCTGAAAAGAATTAGGTGAGATTTCTTAAGGAGAAATACTTGCAGTAGCTGTTCAGACTGCACCAGTGTGGCAAGCTCCCATCCCAGGGAGCTTGCTTTCTCTTCTGCTTCTTTAGCATTTGTTCCCAGCTTGGGGCAGCTTGAAGCCAGGCCAGGAGTAGGGGATAAGATGAAGCATTCCTGTGACTATACTTGGCCTTTATTAGCATTGGCCCCCACTCAGCACGTTATCTGAGTCATCACTGAGTTTGTGGTTGGTACCCCGTGCTAAATTTTAATATATCTGCAAACAGAAGAGAGCAAAACAAAGCCTTTCTGATTGAAAAGGTTGAGGGCTGTCATGAAATGCAGGCATGTGTGCTGCTGTTGCCTGTTGAGGTGTTGCTGGAGAGTCTCAAACTACTTATTTCTTCCACCATAGAAGTGCTGAGTAAAGAGGACTTGGCTGCTGCTGAGTGCCCAGCAGCCTGTGATTGCCATGGGGCCATGCTGGGGCTCCAGAGCAGGTTTCCTGAGCAGCACCTTTCCTTGTGTACTCTAATCACTGATTAACCCACATAAGGAATGGCTGGAATGAAACAGATTAGAACAACAAATAGTATCCGTGCTGCCATCTTGTGAACCAGAATTTTATAACACCTTCAAGGTTATTTTGTAAATATGTCAGTGTTGCCACGGCAGCAGAAACTGGTGTGGGAAAATGTTGCTGAAATGATATATTGATGGTTTACTATGCTGTACAGTGTGGGCAAGTGATCACTGCTGCTTGCTCTTACTCATCTAAATTGAATATGAAGTGTATCAGAAGGGCTTTGATCAGGGAAATAAATGTTGCAACAAACTTATTTCAAGTGTGCACAACTCAACAAAATGTAGTAATGACTAGTGAGATCTGTATTATTTTAATACTTAAACACAAAGAATCCATATGTGAATGTTTCAGTTTTCAGTGCAGCTCTTACTGAAAGTAAGTATTGTCCTCGAAATCATAATTGGAAAAATAAGTTGAGATGCTGCTAAACCTGACACTAACTGGATACCCAGGCACAGGAAACTTCAAATTTTAACTGATTTATGGAATGCTAAAAAATTAAAGCCATACAAGTTAATCTAAAATCTCTTGATAAAGGATTTGACACTCATTCCATGTGCTGATATTCTGAGATCTTGTGTACCCAAGTGATTCATGCTGTCCTTCATGATGTTATCTTCATGTTACTTCTTGTATGCAATGAAAAGAAAAGTGGTGATTGGAGTGACCTGCATCACACCTTCCTTCTCTGAACTGCATTAGTGACTCATGATCACAAAATGTTGACTTCATGCAGACAAAGTATGTTTTTAGGATGGATAAAACTTGAGACTCAGTAGGGACTGTCATTGGAGTATGAATTTAAAGCCTCAAATTTAGGAGACTGTTTCCAGGGTGTCTGGCTCCAGGAATAAGTTGACAGCAGATGGATGTAGCTCTGACTTTAGCCAAGGCTCCCAACTGTAAGGAAGATTTGGGGCTGAATGCACCACAATATGGGGAAAAAATTGTCTGAAGAAAATAGTTTTCTCAGCTGCCTTCTCTGTTACTGCTCTCCACAGCCTCTAAGTAGAATCTTCAAGGCTGTGCAGTTTGTTTTATACAACTCATACCTTTTGCTGTGTTGGTATTCAAATTGTCTGTATCTGTTCTTCATGGAATGGCTGGCAGCTTTGCATGCATTTGCTCTGGAAATAGTCTGTGGCTGTTTGTGCAACAACTTTTCTCTAAGATTTCTGGTTTAAGAGATGCCATGCTAAAGCTTGCAGTCTAATGAGAACAAATCCCAAAGTAAAGCCCCAGGCTTTCCTTAAAATGAATGAATGTCCCCTCCACCACTCCTGCTCACCCAGGCAACACACCTGTCTTGCTTCTGCTGCTATCACCCTCCTTCTTAAAGCAATATTTATGGGACTGGGATGGGGGGGGGTGGATTTTTTTTGCATTAAAAAACAAAAGTAAATGAGTTACAAGCTGAGATTTCTTAACAAATCTTTAGATCATTACATCTCATGTTTCTCAGTGTGGAACTCTAAATGGTGAGTTACTATGCTTCATACTGTTGCTTATTTCTAAATATCTTCAAATAAAAGTTTTGTCTTAAATAATCCCACCACTTCACAGATATTTAAAGTCAGAATATAACATTTTGCTTTAGGATTGACTATTCTTACTCTTATTTTCTAACAAGATTATTTTCCCCCCTTTGTTTGGAATGGTATGTCTGTACTGTAATCCCTAGGTCAACAGTCTGTTTCTCTTCCCCACAATATGTATGTGCTGAACCAGACTGAAAGGCTGTGGTTGTGAGCCAGGGAGGTAACTTATATTTATCTTGTATTCACTATACCTTTTTCATAGCAGCATCCAACATTCTGAGCTTTGGCTTTGGAGTCCTGTCTTTGCTTCTCCAAAGGTCTTCTCCTTCCCAAGAGCTAAAAAACCTGGTGCCCTTGGATCCACATCTTTCAGCATAAATCCAAAAGGGCAAGACAGTGCAAGTGAAAATTTTGCTGCAGTATTCACAATGTGCCAAAAGTGACTGGCTTTGGGTGGGTTACACAATGTATTCTCTCTTCTCTGCTGAACACTGCCTCCAGCATTTCAAGTCCCTTAGCCAGCCGTGTGTGCTTTGCTGACCACGCAGATGGTCAATGACAACTTCATAACTGGTTAAGTTCATAGTGCAGTGCTGGTACTTCCAGTTCCTTTGACCCTTGCCTTGAATGAGATTCAGGGTGGGTTCTGCTTTTAAAGTGCAAGCCTGAGCTCACTATACTGCTGGTGTTTTGCGTGGTCAAAAGAGAAAACTGGAATTTCTTGGTGAGCAGCATGATGTTTACTGGTTTTGGATCTGGCAGAAAAGTCATCATTATCTTGCCAGATATTCACTGCTGAACTGCTCTGCCTTGTATTGCCAAGAGTCAAAACAGAATTAAGCAAAGCAAAAGGAAATTGTACCTCGGTACTTGCTCCTGACAGGTTTTCTAGTACTATGTATAGGAATTACACTTTTGGAGATATTTCCATTGATCAGATCTGGGCCTGGGTTTTTGTCTAAGGTAAATTCTTTGTTTCTGACCTGTCAAGTACTGCAGTATCATGAAAATAAAACCAGCCTGTATTTATGCATACTAGTTCATAATCCCAGGTATGTCTCCTCAAGAAAATACCTGTTTGTACTTGCTTGAACTCAAATGACAAGTCTAAAACCAGCATGGGTAGCTCTGCAGGGCTGTTCTAATGATAGCTAATTTTTGATGGTGCCACCCAGGACTTCAGGGATGTTGCATGTTTTGGTCTGCCTTTTGTCCCTCCATCATGGAGTGGGAGTGATGAGGTCAATTGTCATGTTCACCACTACAACAGTTTTTCACAGTATACATCTGTCCATAACTCAAGGTTGTTATAAACACATTATTAATTATAGGATTGTATTGTGGAAAAGGAAATGACAGAAATTCACGTGCACATTTGATAGCTATAGTAGTCTTATTCCGTGAGATTCGTACTGCAGAAAAACATGCTGTTTGACATTGAGCTATAGGCCCTTACTTTGTATGGCCATGATATCAACTAATTTTTGTGAGGAACAGTTTCTGCAACAGGCCTAAATCTGATGCTGATGCAGCACTATTGTGTGCTTAGGAAAATAGTGGGTGAGCCAAAGGCAATGCTGCTTTTTTAAACCTGAATAAAAATAAATTGCTCCAAAGGTACCTATAAATCCTTATTGTTCGATGGCTATTCTGTTTCCCTTAAGTAGGTTTTTTGGTCTTGGTGTTTTTATGTTGTTGGGTTTTTTTTCCTTATTGTGTTTTGTTGGGTTTTTTCCAGCCCAATCTACTCCTACTTCCGGAACCATGTCATATAATTTTCATAAACTCACCAATCTGTGTCTTAAGGTTGTGAAGTTCTGCTTTTTAAAATAATGCTTCTTTCTGTTTAAAGCCACAATTACCTTTTAAGTGAATCAGTGTACAGGGAACTAAACTACGGTAATTGCAAGCATTGAGAAGGAAAGTGCTACAGATGTCTCAATAAATACTAGTAGAGAGAGTAACAGTTGGGCAGAGTTTGCGTAACTCTCACAAAGTTGTTTGTATATTTGCAGGATTTCATACAAATCCTGAGGCTTTTCCTTCCTCTGATTAAATGTGTGCAAAATGGAGTAAATACTCTCACAGTAGATATTGTTGTAGCTAAGTTCTTCAACTTCCAAACATAGGTAAAACTGATCTTGTATGTCACACAACTGTAGCTGTGTTCTCAGTCTTGGAGACTGATTCCCAAAAGCTCTAAGTACAGTGGTTCTATTGAAGACCTGTGAGATTTTTCTAGAGTGGATATCACTTAGGTAGATTTGTAGCTATAAAGGGAAAGAGATTCTTAATATCTTTCAGGCCTGCTCCACTTAGTTCTCTCTACTTTTTATTTCCACTGAGTTATTAACATTCTCTTTCTAAAAAGAGACTCTTTTGCTTGTGTATTTATCTGGACTTTATCAACAACTGTATTCTTCATTAGCTCTTTTCTTTCTGGTGTCTTTGCTTCCTCATACTGTTTCCTGTTTGTTCCTCAGTATATTCTATTTATCCTGGGCAGGGTAGTCTCTCTATGTGGAACAGGATGATTACAGATGAATCTTAAAGGTTCATCACCACAAAACAAATCCCAAACAGTTTTGCTGCTGTTGGATAACAGGAGATTTGAAAAGCTGAAGAGTAGCTTTCACCTTGGATCAGTGTCTCATTTAAAGCTGGTGGAATTTATATGGATCCTTATATAAAACCAGATTCAACCCACTCAAATGTATCCTTTCCTCTTCCTCCCTATATCAGGTCATGAATAGCAAGCTCTTTGTGTCACAAGAATGGGAATTTGAAGGGTTATAAATTATAATCTAGACTTGCTCTGAAGGCTGCCATTCTCTCCTAATGTCATTCTCAGAATTCTATTAGCCCTTCCGTCTTAGCACTAAGAGATGCCTTGTGATCGGATATTCATTATAAGGCTGCTAAATGCAATACCTGGGCCAGTGCTGGTGCATGGAGCTATTTCTGCTGGTGAGTCTCAGTTGTATGGTGAAGGAAAGCCCAAGGAAGAGCTCCTTGTGATGGAAAGACAAATAGCAGGGCTTAGCTGACTTTTGGACGAAGCTCCTGAACCAGCTGATTTTGGGCCAGGGGAAAGTGCTTCTAGCAAATTTTTGAAGGAAGAAAAGCAATTTTGGAAAGCACATGCATTTGTCTTTAAAGACAGTACCAACTTAATCTTTTTTGGGTACCCTAGACTGAAGTTGTCAGAAAACTGAGAATTGTAAGTGTAAAGAAACCAGTGCAGGGCACCAAATGCTGCTCTGGAGTCATGAAGTTCATCTCATAGGAGATGCTCTATTGGTCAACAGGATCAGTTTCAGCTCATCATGAATGCTTCCTTTGGCTCAGCAAGCTCCTCCTGGTATATGTACAACTTTTATTCTAGAAGACATAATTTAGGCATAAATTCTATAAAAAGAGCTATCTGACTCAGGTGAAAGTCACATTTGCTCGGTGTACACAATCTTTGTTCCTTGTCTGTTTTGGAGAAGACAATTCTTGTGGACATTTTGCTCTACTGTGTATACCTGTTTTGTCTAGGAAACGTCACTGATAAGGATGACTTTCGGTATCCTTGACTCATAACACATGAACATGCCATGCAGGATGGTGAAAGGAAACTTGTCATGGAAATGATTCTCCTCACCAAAGCATCTTTTATGTTGTAAACTACAGTTCTCCTAATGACACTTGCTCCATGCAGTTTTGTGTGATATTGTCTCAGATTTATGGCTGGTGGTTTCCTGAAGAGCTATTTGGGTAATAAGTGCTTCAGTGAAACAACTTTCATATGTCCTGTAACAAGTCCAAAAGTGTAATGGAGTAGGTCATTTGTCTTAAGTTTTAACATGAAATAAAATGATGTAGTGAGCTTTTTTCATAGTGGTGGGGGAGAAACTGGCTCATTTTCAACTTGGATCCCAGTCTTCTTATTTCTGAAGTCACCTCTGTGGAGGTGATGTTAGATTTGTAATACTGTCTCAAGCAGCATACAGCAGTGCTGCTTTAATGACAGTAAATAAAGTGAACTAATGTCTTCAGCTTTTTTTTTGTCCATTTGTAATGGTATTAATGTCCTCCTAACAACAGCAGAGATTGCCTAAGCAAAACAACAATATATATATTGGGGACAGAACTAACCAGACTTATAGCTCTTGTAATGAGATTTAGCTGCCAGAAATAAAAATAATTTCACAGGCCTGAAACACTTAGACCACCAATGCAAGGAAATTCTGGTCCAGTGATTAAGATGCTAACCTTTTTCAGGAGTGCTTTGGTAGCAGTTTCTCTTGGGTACTCAATATAAACATACTGGATAATAGTGTTTAATGTCTGTTACTGGCCTTCTGAACTGGTTACGTATTTAATAATCACTGTTTCCTCTCTAGTACCATATCTATCACATCTAAGTCACAAAACCACTTTACTACCTTTGGAAGCATTTAATTACTGTTTGAGAAGCTATCCCACCTGATAGGTGACAGGAATGCTTCAGCCAACTTACTGCCAGCTCAATCTCAAATGCATAATCACCTTGGACTCTTTCAAAAAAAAGCTTCACTCCTTCTTCCAGCACTGGCACCATGTGTTTCACAGGTAAACATGGAGAACTTCCATGTTTTGTGGGATGAGGATGAGTTGCAGGAGTGCTCTGAGAGGAGTGTTGCTGCAAGCTTGGGTTGCAGAGCACATCAGCTGCAGGAACCAGCCTTACCTAGCACCTTGATAGCCCTGATGCTCTTGAGGTTCAGCCCTGACATAGTCATCACAGAGGTTTTTTAATGCAATCATCAGTAATGCACAACATTCTGTTTTCTTCTGTTTTCAGCTTAAATTACTGTCTATTTAAAAACCTACTGTTGTTTGAAAGATCTGCATTAGACCCCTTATGGAATGTGTACTTCAAAGCATGTTGTTTGGTTATTGATGGGTCACAACCACACAGTGCAGATATTCTCTAGTCATTTTGATCTGCCATATGAATGGATATGAGAATTTTCTACTTAACTTGTGCCCTTTTCTCTTATGTTGCGGTACTGACATTAGAAGTCTGATGGTTGTGAATGAAAGCTGTCACTTCTATTAAAATCACAAATAATGATGTTTCTCAAATCATGTTTCTGTAGGTGGATGGAGGTTTGCTTGGAAGAAGAGCTTCCCCCAACTACAGAGCTGGAGGAAGGCTTAAGAAATGGTGTTTATCTTGCCAAGCTTGCGAAATTCTTTGCCCCTAATGTCGTGTCAGACAAAAAGATCTATGATGTGGAGCAGGAACGCTATAAGGTAATAACTTTTTCAGATGTCTCACTGACAAAACAAAATAAAAAAAAAGTAATGTCTGTCTTCCAGCTCTTAAAGATACGAAGGCATGGGTGGTTAACTTTCTGCATCTCTTTCATAAGGCTGTTGGAACTAAAGGGAAGACACACAGCACTAAGAAGCCAGCATGATAAGTTAGAAATGTTTTGCCCTTAGAAAAACTATGTGAGTGTCACTTAATGTTTTTTAAGCTGAACAAATTACACTGCTGGCTTCAGGGAGAACATGAGTTTTACCATTTATACAATTATTTCTCATTAGGAATAGGAGCCAAAAGCAATTCAGTAATTAAACTTAACTATTCCAGATTTTCTTCATCTTGGAGGGGAGGACAGTCACTTTATTACATCTGTGTGTTTATTTTAACAAATTTAACACTGAGAAGCAAAAAATAAGCTACTAGTAAATAAGCTTAGCTTGCTACCTGTGTGAGCTGTTCCTTAACTCCACAATCCCAAATAATATAAAAATATGTATGCATATGCAGTAGTCCCACTATGGAATACATTATCCCAACATGTATGGAGGACAGGAAAAATAGGAAATAGACCTTTTTAAGGTGTAATCATTTGCAGTTTGAGAGTTGAGAAATTAAGCTGTTCTAGGTCCCATATGGCGAACAGACAGAACCATGGCTACGAATCATGGTTATATTTAAATGCTTCTCTTGAACATGTCCAGAATTTGAGTTCAGGCTTCTTTTCCCCCTTTACTCTGACTCTTCACAAATGAAAAACAAAACAAAACTTTCCCACTTTGCTCTTTAAACTTCTGCTTGCATAGTCTGTAGGGAATGTCAGGTATTCATGTAGATCAGAGGAGTGACTAAGAGCTCCTTGTCTGTTCTCCTTCACAGTAGAGTTGAGCAGGGTTATGACTTCTGTATTTTGGAGGTAGCAGTTCCTGGTATTTGATAGCAATCCTTTACTCGCGAAGAGTACTGAAGGGCTGTACAAATGTCCACCTCAGTCACAGTCCACCCAGATGTGTGCAAATCTGGCTTATTTATACATTAAAAAAATGGCTTTTATTTATACATAAAAGAATGAGCTGGACAGTGTGGGGCTATTGATACGTTAGGACATTTCGTTAGCAGGATTGTGGCTGTGGTGCTTTGGTCTCCAGGTTCAAACAAGGGAAAATTTCTCTGAACTAGACTTCAGGATATAAAACTGGGAAGCAATAGGAAGATCAATAATTAGAGAATTGGCTTTTGTGTGCTTTTTATACTATTTTCCTTCCATGTTTCCAATAGAGATCTGGCCTTCATTTTCGGCACACTGACAACACTGTGCAGTGGTTAAGAGCAATGGAATCCATTGGTCTACCGAAGGTAAGCCTTTAACTTTTAGCAAAGGAACTGGCTCAAGGCACTGACTGAGATCCCCTTTCATCTGCTTGAGTATAAATGTTTGCTTACTGTAAGTTTATGGGGAAGGGGTAATTCAGGAAACAAACCTGAAGAGAAAGTAATGTGGAGAGCAGTGGAAGTGTCAGTTGTGTGCTGCTGCTGCTGCTGCAAGTACGTGGGCTGAGGCTACTGTGGATGAGTGCTGTGGGTAGAAATGCTCAGAGTGCTCCTCCTGTGGAAAGACAAAAGGGGATACTAGCAGTGTTTTACCTGTGTCTTATTGCTTGTACAGTTTCTGTGGGGCCTGAAATGAATATGGTTTAAAACAGAAAACTTAAATATTTGCTTCCTTTAGGTTACTACCTCTCATCGTGTTTCTTGCTGCCTCTTCCTCTTAATGTACGTCCCAGTTTCTCTGCCTCTACCCTGCTTCCAGACAGTCCTTGCACACTCCAGTGCATCTGCGTGGCTATGCTGCTGTTCTTCTTCCACCAGCTGCTTTCTTGGGTCACCTCTCATATTTATCTTCTTCCTTGTGGGTCTTCGCTTGTCATCTCCCCCCTCTGCTGCTGTTTCTGGGCACCAGTGAGTCTTTTTTGGATGAAAATCCTTTAAGAAAGGGGTGTGTGGAAACACCTACTCTGCTTGTTTGGACATTTCGGAACCCACACAGAGCCTGGGGCAAGTACTCTCTCACCCAAGGCTGCCTAGCAGCCGCCCTGGGGTGCCTTGTGGAGGCAGCCCCAGCACTGCCCAATGCACTGTTGTTGGGCACAGAAGGGATGCACAGATGTCAGCTTGAGACGCCACAGATACTAGAAGCCAGTCACTGTGGGCAAACTCTTAAGGTGCCCCTAAGCAGAAAAGGGCACCTGTGACTAACCATCAGAAATGACATAAAGGCAGGGAGGCTCCTGCCTTTCCCAGGTCAGACAGGTTTTATGTTTGTTTCTTTGGGGTTTTTTCTAACATGTCCTCCGTTCATCTGACTGATTTCCATCCTGCTATCCCTCTGAAAGACTCTGCTTCTTTTGCGGAGGATGGGCATGGCCAAAAGCTTTCCCAACTCTCCCTCTCAAAACTGTTGTGAGCAAATGATGAAGAGGGCACTGTCCTCCTGATTCAGTCAGTCTTGTCCTATTAACCATGGGACAGCGCAGCCCCAAGTGCCTGGCCTGTGCTGGAAGCATGCTGCCAACTCTCACGGTTAGCTAAGTCTTTTATTTTATTTTTGTGGAGAGACAGTGTTTAGTGACTGGGACTAAGGCCAGGAACAAATTAGTGGTAGAATCAGAATTGGAACTTATGATGTGACTTTTTGGCTAAATTGCTTAATATTCCTCTCTGAATATCTTTCTCTGTAAATGATGTATTCACAAAGTGAGGGGTGCTGGCAATTAGAATTTGCATTTTCAGTTTGGTTTCCAATGAGGCTTCTACATCCAAGGTTTTGGGTGTCTGTGGGAGGACAAACCCTACTGGCTGAGCTTGTGCCAAAAGACCTTTTCTGAAAAAACTTGCTGAAATGCTGCCTGATTATCTTCCTTTTTTTTTTCACCCTCTCTTATTAAGAGGCTTTTATGCTTTATTAAATTCTTCCTTATGAAAACTACTGATAAAGTTAAAATAACATCAGAAAAGATTTGATTTGTAACTGTATAAAAGTAACAGCTGAAACTCTAAGTTTAAGGTTTGGTTCTGCAGAGGTCTCATTTTAGCTGCTTTTCTGTTCATTTATATGTCTTTTCCTTTAACTGTGTGCTCTTTGTTTTTTAGATCTTTTATCCAGAGACTACAGATGTCTACGACAGGAAAAACATCCCTAGGATGATATATTGCATTCATGCTCTAAGGTAATTTGTGATCAGAGTAAAAGTTAAAGTAACTACCAAATAGAGTAGTGCAAGTCTTGAAATGACTTTAGGATTACCAATATATCAATCTGTCAGAATTTACAAGTTCATTAATTTCAAGTTGGAGACAAAAGTCCAACTTTGTTAGGACTATTGGCCAAATTATTTTCAAAATAGAAAAGAAAGACTTGAAATTCCTGCAGATATCCCTCTCTCAATGAGTACACTCCCTTGCAAAGTGCATGTACCATTCCAAAACACATCCTTGCAACAGAAACCAAATAAATGAAGAAAAGCTTTAGCAAAATATTACTACAATAATTGGGCATACATGCTGATCAGAGTGCAAATGATGAACTGACATCTTTTGTTTCAAAAGAGGAGCAATGATTTTGACTGTAAAGTCAGAAAGACTCTGACCACAGCACTGAGGGCAGAGCTTAAAATGTTATGTATTGCATTAAGGATTTTCTTGATGTTTAGCACTAAAAGTAACGAACGTCTGCCCCATGCTGTCCCTGGTGTGAGGGGTAGTGGTTCTGCCAAACAGTAGTTCTCTCCTGTGGCTCTCCTAACTTATTTCCTGCACATGGAGACCTTTTCCTTTCATTATTTTCTTGGAACTAGTCTTGCAGAGAACATAATTAACTTACACCTTTACAAACTCTCTTCTAACATTCCTAATGGTATTCAAGGGCACATCAGCTCTTCCAGAACTGTAGGTCAGGAGCTATTCAATGTGTGCTATAATTAACATTTTTTTAAGGGCTAATCCTGGAAACAGTGTTCCTGCTTTTATACTCTGTGCACTCACTGCCATAAATAGGTCACACCACCAAAGCTTATTTCACTCAAATGCTAGGTGTTTGGATCTGACAGCCCCTGTATTTTTTTTGTCATCATCAACAAATGTTGCCATTTGAAATTATTTTGCCTAGTGTAACATTAACTGAACCGCATCAGTAGGACTGTTTGAGGGTAACGCTTACCTAAAACTTGGTATTGCAGTCTGTCCTGTTAGTGAGTGTCTTGTGTAAGATTAAAGTGATTTCCTGAAGTAGATCATGCAGGTCAGGCTGACATAGTAGGCTGTGTGCCTCTCATGGGCCAGCTCAGATGTTTTGCAGAAGGTAGAAGAACACAATGAGGTTTTCCAATACTTGCTTCCTCATGTATATAGGAGGACTTTATCAACCGTGGGTTTGAATGCTACATGAACAATAGGCCCATCTTAATAAGACACCTTCTTAAGAACTGCCTAATCATTGCAATGGCACTAACTCACTTAATCTTGAATGGAATTTTGCAATGGGTTGGCCTTTGGTAGTTTTCCTTTCTCCATCTTGACATGCCCCAGGATTTATGTTGGTATGAGAATTAGTCTAGTCTGTATTGTCTCAGCTTTCACTTCCACATTAGTCTTGTTTAAATTACTTTTCCTTGCTGCGTATCAACACAATACTGAAACTCTGTACTTACAAGATGATGTTTTAGAAATGGACTTCATATCAAATGTGTCATGCCACAGGAAGGGGAATCGGCCTGTAAGCTTTCACTTATGGTACTTTCCCATGAAAGCGTATGGCTCTGTGTCTGCATCCCATGCAGGATGTAAGATTCAAAGAAACAATTGTTGAGCTTCATTTATTTCCATTCCTTTACTGAAAATGCACATCTTGAGTCCTTCACTGACATCTTTCAAATCTAATTCCAATGACTGCATTGAATGGCACTCAGAGAACAGTTAGAGCAGTCTGGGAAGCAGTTAGACAGGACACTTGCTTGACCAGTAGTGTCCCAGTTGAGTTGGTGTGAGAGGAACACTGAGATGCACGAGTGCAGTTGTTTCATTTCTGCTGTTGTGGTAACTAGTGACCTGCTGGTGTCTGTCCCTTTTAGCTCCATGCTGTGCTCCCCCATTTGCTCTACACTATGGATCTTCCAGAAACCTTTCCAGGGCAACAGTACAAGATTCTCCTACCCTGGAAAAGTCCATGTCTAGTCTCAGTGTCCAGCACCACAGCATCTAGAAACAGCAATTGCAAGCAGGTTTTTCTGCACATGACCACTATATGAAGAATCACCATTAGATTTAAATGCTAAATTCTAATGTATCTCGGAGCACATGCTCAAATTTTGAAGGCTTATAACCTGGGAAAATTGAGCACTTTCTCAGGAGTGAGTGGTTGACCTACTTCCCATTCTTTCTTAGTTGTTACCCAGTCATTACTTCAAAGCAACATAATTCTTGACCTTTCCAACAAAACTATGTAAATGCAACACAGCCAGGTTATTTTCTTATTCTTATTGTTAGAAATCCTGATGCCATCTTTAGTTGCAATTTTTCCTACCTTAATTCATTTATGGACAGTTTGTGTGTACCATTTAAGTGTTTAAAATTGATATTATCTTTAATTGCCCCTTTAAGAAGCATGAAATAGCCTCAACTGCAGGTAATAGGAGCGAAAAGTTCTGTCTATCCAAAGGCTGTATTTAACATCTGAAATGTTAACTTTTCACAGGGAAAGTGATTATTTGGGATTTTGCTGATCTTTGAGCTGCTAGAGGTCCTGCAGATAGACAATGACTCTAAACAGGATAGTTTAAATATATTTTTTAGGCTACATCCTGGCTCAAGTTTAAAATGAAGACCACTGTACTTCCAGTATGTAGAAAACTTCCACTGTCAAATACAGCACTGCTCTGGCCATGAAGGAGTGACTTCGCAAACATTTTCTAGACTCTTGTTGAATAAAATTACTTTCTTGCTTTTCTCCTGTTAAAACATCAATACTTAAAGCCCAATTTGAAAAATGCAAAGGCATAGATCTCACTTCTTGCATCAATTTTCCTGTGAAAGCCAAGTTGGATTTGTTCCTGGACTAAATGCAGTTAAGAACAGCTTTTAAATTAAGATGTTAACAGTGGCTCTTGTTCATAAATAGTAGTGCTGTTGAGATTTATTCCTACCTCCCCCTCCCTCCCCTCCCCCTAGAAAATTTAGTTTTCAAATTATATTTGCAAGCAGGTCACTGCTACATCCTGGACAAATTATCCCTCTGAAGCTGGACCAGTTGAAAACATTGTTTTCCTAGGAAGCAGTATAATAACAAGCACAGGTCTTGAAAAACAGTGAACTATTTTCAGACCTGTTTTTTTACAGCATGTTATACATGAGCACAAAACAAGACCCAGGAACCTCTGCCTGGTATGAACTGCAGTTCTGTGGTGAGCAACACAAAGGAAAATTCACCTGGGAACTGCCCTTTCCCCTTTGTTTCTCCCCTAGTCCTGATGCCTTATATCCAGCTTTCCTAATCTCATAACCCCTCACTTTCGATTTTATGTGGGTTCCATGATGTTCAAGTTACTCTCTAAAATCATTAAGCAAGCTGTTGCAATTGAAACTGTATCTTAATACAGAGTAGAAGAAGCGTCTTTGTGTTCCCTGCGAGACTCGAAGCACGTTTTCAGCACCACCTGGTGGTTACTGAGTTTAGCCAAAGAAAGAAGCATAGGAAGTAACACACACGGTTCAATAAACTGCTGGAAGTGCTGAATAGCAAAACTATGAGTCTCTACCGTTCACACTACTTTTTCTTTCTCTGTTTTTATTTTCTATTGTGATATATCTCCTCCCCCCCCGCCGGCACCACCACAGCCACAAATAGTATAAAAGACGCAACTGTCAAACACTTCCTACACGTTA